>JAHWFP010053239.1:27133-47188 GCA_023313725.1 Lithobius niger | reverse complement strand
AGAACCCTTTATGAGCGTGAGCAAAACCACGGTCAGTGTGGACTTAAAGAACTTAAAGGACAGCATCGTCGACTACAATTTTGAAGTGGAAAGAAAGATTGAATGTCTACATTCGCACGATTGACGATTGAAGCGACCGCTTCGCAATTTATTGTATCCCTTTGCTACGTTAATCTGTGAAAACGCACAAATTAGAAAAATCATGTGCCGAACGATGTTCATAATAGTTTTACAACGAAAGTACTTCTTCCGGAATCTGGACAAGCTCACTAAACTAACAGTTCTGTCCTTTTTAGTCTGCCAGTTGGCAATACGTAAATTAATATCTCACGAGACTCACCTACCTCACCCCTTAAAAGTATCTTACCAACAAAAAAACAAAACAAAAAGAAAGAATGCTACCTTTACAAAATTAATTAACCGTTGCAAAAGGCAACAAACAAGGAAAAGTTTTTTTTTTCACATTTATATCGTTAACCATGTTTAAGTACTTTAGTATCTTTAAGTACTGCCCAGCAATGGTCTTTATACCTCCTTTTACCTAATTTTCCGTTAAAAAGTTATGGTGTTCGTTATGGGTGCCTCCTTTCCCCATACAACTGCTTTCATCACTGAACTATAGGTATAAACGTCTAACTATGTACTGTATATCATTACCGAATTTCCCTATCGAACCAAATTTTGTTCGAATTGGCCCACGAAGTGCCAGATGTTTGTGTTAAACGAGAGAGAAACTATCTTTAGCATCCTTCCCAGCTCCGAAAGAAATGCTTTCAACGTAAAACCATTTTGCATTAGCCTACGTCGTATCATATGCCGAACGACGTAAAGTAATGGTTTTACGTTAAAAGTACTTCTTTCGGAACTGGGACGGGTGCCAAATATAGTTATTACCCGTTCTAACTCGACCGTCGCACTTCGTAGGCCGATTCAAATATAATTAGGTATGGATACTGCTTGAATTTAACTCGATAGACGTTTATACAATGTTAAGTGAGGAAACGACTTAACCATTTGTAAAGTTCAGTTGTCACACTTCATTATAAGAAAATCATTGTTCAATTCCAGCATTGTCGTTCTTGATGTCTTTCTTGATTTGGGTCTGTTACTATCTTTTCAGACTCTTTGTCTAGTTTGTCAGCGTTACGTTCCGCTATTAGACATATGGATGTCTCTGACCCAGTTATTTTTGAGATATTTGAGGTTGTGTTCTTCACGGCTGTCCTACGTTTCTCTCAGGGGCCACAGCGGATGTTTTGGCAATGAATGTGCTGATGCTAAAGGACCTGTACGTTCGTGTAATGGTGTTGCTCATATACATTCAGCTCATGTGCCTTTGAGGGACTAGGTGTTGCAAGCCTCGAAATCCTGGAACAAAGAGTGGGTTGCCGTGTCGACTGGCCGCACCGTGTTCCGGCTGCATCCTAATGTATCAACGAGATCTGTGCTGGGCTCTCTGCCTTTGTGGATGGTGCCCTCCTTGTCTTGGCTATGGACCCGTCATGCCTTGCTCAACAGTCACAGGTTTCGACTGCAGTGGACAGAATCTCCTCTCTGTCCCGTGTGCCTTGTGGACGAGAATGTCTCTCACTACCTTGTCAGTATGCGGCAAGGAGGGATTCTCGTCCTCATGTGTACGCCAGGATGAACCAGAGGTGCATCTACCTTCTACTCTGTCAACAGATCGAGCTGTTCAGTGGCGATTGCGTGCTGTCACAGTTTTCTGTGCAGCCACTGGGAAGCGGGAAGCCTTTGGGATTATCAGTTCGTGTGCTTGTAATTGTAGTATAGTGTGCAGTGAGTGCCGTGTGACGGAGCCAACCTCGTTTGCTACCTTGTTTCTATGCTTTTCGGATATTTTTGTTTGTTGTAGTGTTTTGACACCCTAATGGTACACTGTTACACTGTTTTGTATTATTCTGCGGGCATACGGCTTTGAGCCATGGCCCCGGAATAAATCGCTGAATCAAATCAGCAAATGCTTCAAGTTATATGATTGAATTCCTCAATCCAGCCAAACTAAAAACAAAAAAATAATATCTCCGTTCCTATATCAATATATTTCGACCAAACTTGGTCTGATAGCTGGGCTCTGGCAAAAATAAGATGCCACCAAAATAAAACTACAAAATAAGTGATATCTAAAACAAAACCCACAAGGATTTAACGACCCACCAAGTTTCAGCCATTCAAAGAAGTGATATCAAAAAAAAATGGCTGCAACCAAGTTGCTACATTGGTTGCCAAGCGAATCCAACCGATTATTACTTCACACGTTAAATGGAAAACTTGACATTTAATCTCAGAGAAGGATTATATCTTTGGAAAGGGAGGGAGTTCACGTGAGGTCTACTGTTCGCAAAAGTACATTTATACCTGGAAACAAGCACCCACTCGGTGAATTGTTGTACTACAGAAAAATGAATCCACTTAATAATAATTTTTTTTAATAATTTGTTTTCATGTCAACATATCTTGGTACAAGGAAGCTGTCATGTTCCTTCGAGTTTCGGCACTGATCGAATTTTTATTTTCAATTTACTGACTTTACATAATCACGTGATTCGTCAAACACTAGAATGTGTTAGTAATAGAAAACGCTTAAGCGTTAAAATATGATTATAAGCTCTAAAAACACTTAATTGTCTAAAGGAGCAGATACAAGAAAAAGATATGTAAGTTATCAGCATCGCACTAATACGTTAAAGCAATTTCCAGTGCCCCAACAACTGAAACTTCTTTAACACGTATTAGTGCGATGCTGAAGACTTGCGTTTTTTTTTCCTGTATCTGTTCCTTTAGAAAATTAGGTTTTTTTAAAGCTTATAACCATATTTTAACGCTTAAGCGTTTTCTACTACTAACATATTCCAGCGTTAGTAGTAGAATTTTGAAAAATGTAATGTAGAAAATTGTAAAAATTTCTTAAAAATGTATAAATTTAATGCTTATCGTTTTATAATACACTAATATCTGTTACTTTTTTCTTGTCACAACAAGAATAACAACAATGGCAAGAATATTGTATTCCTCTTTAAATAACTGTTGCATTTTTAAAACTTCTGTTTTAAGCAATACAAATTGAAAAATCGGTTCACTGTTTCGATTTCTATAAGTGAGAAAAAAAGTTCTGACAAATACAACAACAACAAGAATCTCGTAGTCATTATTTTAAAATACAGATCAAAAGGCCCTGGTCCTTATTAATACCAAAGTTTTAAGCTATAAAAGTTGATAATCGGGTCACTGGTTCGATCTGGTCTTGGTTTATACCTGAGTTTTCAGCTTTAAAAATTGAAAATCGGTTTATTGGTTCGATCTCGAGGTGAGGGCAAAGAGTCCAACAACAAGAACTACACCAGCATCAACAAAAACACCAAGAAATGACCGGCTGTCAACTCCATACGGTTCGATTGTTGTCATTAAATATTTTAAGGTAGTGCAATGGATATGACGCTACCCCAAATAACGAAGCTTGTTCGTGTATGTCAATGCTGGGAACAACTATACTCTTTCAAAGTTTAACGTTTAATCTGGAAGTTCATGCTGCAGGGGCTTATATCACAACCGCTATCACACTCCTTTATTGAATCAGAGTTCGTCACTCATCATTCCTACGGAACTTTAAATACACCTGCAAGCATAAACTATCGCTTATAAAATATAATTTTTTTTTTAATTAATTTCTTTTGAGCCTGAAGTCAGCTGAAGCAATTTAATGCTAATTATCTCCGTATGAAATGTAGTTTCTGTTTAAATCATTTATTTTCAACAGACATAATTTTAATATTTCCAAAAGAAAATAAAAATATAACTTTAACGGAGAAGAAAAATATTGCTTCGAGGATCTAAATGTTACCAAAACTAATTAACGGGAGCTAAGAACAATGTTTTATCAGCGAGTATTACCTCATTCTTTATTCAAGCGCGACGGTGCACGCTATTTTATATCCTCTTTTATGGCAATTCCCCCTCGTTCCAGACGAAGAGTTTTGATTGGCTGCTCACAGATTATCGGATGGCCCCATAAAAGCGTTTGCCAGTCAAATCGCCACGGCTCCTTAATCCCAACTAAAACTCAATTATTAATGACTTTTATAAGCTTCGCCAAAAGGTCACGTTCCCAATATTCTCAGTTGACAGAAAGTCTATTCGGTTAATATTTCCTATACATTAATAATAGAGTAGATGGACTTTTCTCCAACACGGCAATATTTAACTGATTTTTCACGCACATAGAAAGCGAGACAAATGACTTTTGAATTTAAAAGTTTTTTCTTCATCATTTACTTTGTTTTGGTTTTAACCGATTTTTTTAAAGTCAAACCAAGAGTATACAAAGAGCTAATTCCGTAGGAACGAGGTTCGGAAGGACAGTATTCAAAGGCAGAAATAGAAGACACACAGGCCAAGCTTCTGTTCCCTGTCACTGCATGGCGTCTCAAAATCAACTCACTTAACTCTGTAACCTTGACCTCATTTCAGATAGTTTGAGCAGTTTTGCTGTTATAGTAAGGTGGCTGGGGCCCAAAATTGATCAAATTGTTCACTTGCTGCAAAAAGCATGACGTTTGGTATGGATGCACATGAAGGGCAACTGAAAAAATAGCATTGATAGCAGCTTTTAAAATGTCCAGGGAGGGGGGAGGGAGGGGGAGTTTTTTTCCCCCCAAACTACTTTTTTGGGTCTGTAACTCCTTAACTGACGACAAATCAAAAGCGTAATGTGAAGCAAAAACGCTCAGCAAACTCTTCTGGACGGGAAAGATTATAAACATCTTTTATGTAAAAGCAACCCTTGAACCCAAAATCATATTTAAAGTGTATCATCGTTAATTCGTGAGAACAGTTCTTTTTTCAATTGGTTGTTATATGACTTTCATGTTAAAGTGCTGTTGCTGTTGCAAGCCGACTAATAGCCCAAATTGGGCAAGCTTAGAATTTTCTGAAAGGTAGGGGATCTGTGCTTTCCATCAATTGTAACCGAAATTATTTAACTTGCATAGGGACTGTTCTACGCCCATTTAAAGGTGACGAAGTAACGGAATAGCGGCGAAAGTGTATGGTGACTTTTTAATTCAAAGTGAGTAGCGAGCCCTCCAACAGCCAGAAATGGACTTGCTTAGGATTTTCCGAAAAGCGAGTATAAATTCTTTCCGTCAATGCTAACTGAAATGGTTTTTCCTACACACAAATATAAGCATTACAATGGCACTTTAAAATTGAAACTAGCCACTACACCAATTACAGCTACACCTTGAAACGGGCGTAGGACGATCACTATCTAAGTCAAAAAAATTTCGGTTAAGAGTGATTTGACGAATAGATCCCCACCTTTCAGTAAATCTTAAGCATACCTATTTCGGGCTATTAAAGGATTTGCAAGAGCACTTTGAACACGAAAATCACTGTAACATCTAAATGAGAAAAGGAGCGCTCGTGCGAATTAGGGCGACGTACTTTTAAATGCGAATCTGGGGTTCAAGGGTTGCTTTTACATAAAAGATATATATCATCTTTCCAGTCCATACTTGTGTGCTGAAGGTTTTTGTTCCACATTACGCTTTAGATTTGTTGACGGTTAACGAGTTATAGTCGAAAAACAAAGGGTTTTTTTTTTGGGGGGGGGGGGTAAATCGCATTCTACCCCACCTCAGGGGGTTTAAACTTGCTACCAGAGCTATTTTTTTTAGTTACCCTTCATGTGGGTATTCATAACTAATTTCATGCTTTTTACAGAAAGTGACCAATTCAACCCTCTAGCTGCCCTACTGTTAGGTTGGACATTCAAAGCAAGAAATAATAAAAACAATGCAGGCTGGTGTGAAGAGATGCAGGCAGGTGGAAATTAAATGGTACTGGTCTCAACGTATTTTTTGTGTGACTGAGACAAACACATTCTTAAAAAAATCTCAAATTCTTTAAAACAAATTTCAGTTAATGGTTTTTCTGTCTTTTAAGAAGATACCTCGAGAACACTGCCTTAACTCTGTTAAAAAATGAATACTGAGGGTTCAATGGGTTTTTTAAATTGGGGTGTCCATAGCAAAAACGAATAATAATGCCGTTCTTTAACAATGTTAGGTGTTGAGTCCAAAATTCGGTGGGGGGGGGGGGAATGGGCCCACCTGCATTGCCCCTATTTCCCTAACCCTACAATTTTAGTAGTTGGTTTTGGAGCAGGTTCACCGATGTGACCTAATTTGAATTATCCCACGAAAATCTGTTATCATGTGCCGTGCATTCATTAAGTGCATTCATTACACTGCCTTAATTCTGTTTTAAAAAAATGCCCACTGAGTGTTTACCTTGGGTTTTTAAATTGGGGGTTTCCATATTTAAACAAACCAAAAATTATACCATTTTTTAACAATGTTGGGTGTGTTGTCCAGAGTAGGAGGGGGGGGGTGATGGGTCACCTGTATTGCTCCTATTTTCCTAACACTAGAAAGTTAGAAGTTGGTTTTGGGGCAAGTTCACCATACAGTGTAACCTAATTTGAATCCTGATGGCCTACCTGTAAGACACTGCATTATTTTCAATTTCACTGTGCAATTCAGTTACCCATAAAAAAAAAGACAAATCTGTATACGGCCATACAAACGATTCTGCTTACATTTCGTTTGCAACACTTCATAAAATAAAATAAATAAATCTTTGATAAATTCCCTTTCCAACACTTACATTCCTGCTTTGACCAAGTTACACTTCAGTGGATGACAAGGAAATGGATGGTTTAACCAATACCACATTGCAGAAAACCAAATATAATTAGATGCACAATAAGCCCACCCATACCTGCCTCCCCTTGGAAAAATTTCTGTTAACATTGTATTTCGCAGGACTTATATGGCGGCCTCAGGTCACATGACCTTAGGCATCCAAGCAGGGCCTACCTAACATCATGTTGACCACTCTTGAAGCTGGAAAGCTTTAGTGGGACAAACCACTTTTGCAATACAAATCCTTTCTCAAATGAAACAAAATGGAAGCCATTTGAATCTATTGCCACTACACTTGGTACAGTCCACTAAAGGGAGAGTTGGAAGTTAACACAAATCAACTTGCCAGCACTTGCGTAAGGCAGCATACCTTCATATGCAACTCAGCCTGTGAAGTTTAGAAAATTAAGATACCTCAGTCTTATTGCTTTCAAGTATGTTAATGTTATCATCCTAACTTAACCTGTTTATCTTTTAACTTACGGTAACTTAAATAGAAATATTTATAAAAATATTTATAAAAGGACCTTTAGCAGTTTAATCCAAACCTGCAAACCACCGTAGCTCACATTTAACCATAACCCACAATGCCCCTTCCTAAAATTTAATAAATACTACACAAACAAAATTACCCACACAAGGTCTTGAACCCAGTCCCATCTGCATACAAAGCGAATGCTATACCCACTGAGCTACGGCGGTAGATAAAGTTAATAGAGTTGCAAGGAAAGGCTTAGTGATGTAGTCGATTAATAATAAAAACTATATTTGAGTAACAGATTCCAGTCAAACTTGTAACTAATAAGCTGGTTTGAAACCTGTTAAATAAAGTCCTTTTTTTTTGTTGTTTAATTTCTAAAAATTTTTTCAACTTTTTTTTTTCATTGGCTGTTTACTTGCTAGGGCAAAAATAGGCTTAACTGAAGTTTGGAATTAAGGTTAAATTAAGCATTTTAACTGAATTAGGCCATACACAGTCTATTGGGAAGGAGACTTTTCCGAAAGCTCTGTTTGCCATAGCAACCTTAATTTAATGTGTCTATTGCACATGACTTTCATATTTTAGCAGATTTTGACAATCAAGTACATATTCGAAGTGTCCTTTAAGAGCTATACAACGCTGTTTACTGCGTGTTGATATCACAAACCGTTCTTGAGAAATCTTCGAAAGAGTCTAAACAAATTGAAATTTAGATAGTTTGAGAAATTTTGCTGTATGTTGAACATTGAAAGCAAGAAATAAAAAAATGTATTTTAAATTTAGCGTTTCTTTCCATTGCAGACTTCAGTCATAACCTTATACAAGAGAATTTCAGCCATACATTTTTATCAGCCTTTAGGAAAATTATTTGCGAGCTAAGTAAATGTCATACTGGAAGCATTTCGTCTTAATTTAGTGCTTGCTGAGTAATCGTGAAAGCCCACGTTTTCAATGTCCATTATAAAAAAGCGCTTCATAGTAATCTTTTTAAACTTTTAATTAATTCCTTTCTTGCAAAACATACTATCATAAACTAAACGTACATATTTCAAAAAAATCAATTTTTAGGTAACACTTTGGAGAAACCCAAACTTCCCAGCTTAAAAAGATAGGAGATGCATATGGCTGCCACCAGGGGTCAGCATATGGTCTGCGAGCCACGGCGTCTGACTTTCTTGGCATTGTACGGCTCTGTCGAAGTGTATGACAAGAATGACAATCAACTTGGCGAATTTTTTTTTCTAAAAAACTAAAAGATTTGGTTTTCATGCAAGTTAAGTCAATGGCCTGATCGGTTGGTATCTAAGGACTCTATGATGCTGTTTTGAGTCCATCTCTGTGGAGTAGAGCTGCTTGATTCCAAGTGATCAACTGCCATTAAGACGCCTAAGTTTGGGTGTCTTAACATTCATTAGAATGGAGCCCCAAACAAACAGTAGTTTCTGCTTTTTTCCTTGCTGAAACCAGTCCGGTTTTGTGCTTTTTAAATTATCCCCATCAAGGTGCCTTTGCTCTTATTCACAGAGTATTCTCTACTGACGATCCCAAAAAAAGGTTAAAACGTTCTGTCTAGCGATCTGTGTGGGTGAGAGTAGCTTGATTTCAAAAAGGCATTTAAAGTACCTATACTAACCCCCAAAAATGGGTAATAAAACACAATGATGTAAGCAGACAGCGAGATAGTATTTCGTGTGACGCGTAGGCTACCTTGTGAAGGAAGGTTTAGAAGCTTATAAAGCGCCTCTATATGAATGGCCAGATGAGCGGTGGCAGGCATTAATATATGGTCTCTTGTAACGTATGACGGATACGGTGCCCAACTTGGTGAATTTTTGTACACAAAATGCATCCACCTTAAAAGACAATTAAAAATGCATTTTTTTTTAAAGACCTCATTTGGTAAATCGGCTAATGTTTAGGTCTATAAAAAGGCTCTGCTGTTAGGAAGCGGCAACATTCGTATTTCAGTTAGTTGGTGACAAATTTAAACTTGAAACTAAATAGAATGACCTGTATTTCAATCTTGAACAAGCAGCTATCTCATTGACGCAAAATGTATTTTATTATACAACGATTAACTGTTGTTAGGTTTTTTTTATTACAAGAATGCCTAGCTTTAACAAACAAAGTGAAGCAGTCTCATTTTTATCTCAGTGGAGGACATCGCAAGTTTTGTAAATGGATGTCGAACTGTAGGTTGTAGTGTTCTTAGAACTTTGCGGCTGGCTTTTATTTTCCAATGCGACTAATTTCACACCTGCCAGCGTTTAAATCAAGGGGGCGAGCGAATCTTCTTATTTGATCAAATGTCAATTTATACAGAATTGAAGTCGTTTCAATTTTTGTTCTACATGTGCTTCTACATAATTTTAGAATATTTCCACTCACACCATAATATGCTACTAGCCTGACGAGCCTTAAAGTTGTAAGACTCTTCTCATATCATTTTCGGATTATAAACGTAAATGCTTTCGCTCGTGGTGTGGATGTTTCTAGGGTAACTCCACTATGTTAAGGTCGTTTACTAGTACTTGAAAAAAAAATTTCTGTAGCCTGCACTTTGAACTCAGATTTAATACCAGACCGATTCCCGATGAAGCAGGATACCACCCAAACGCGACACTGACATCCGGCGATCATTCGCAGCATTTTCCAAGTGCTCGTCAAACATAAAATTTAGGCGTCCTTCTTTTTGTTGAACTATAAAGTTGCGCCGAATTGTTCAGTCGTCCATAACTAAAAAAAAATCTTTCGAAATATTCGTGGTTATGTTGACAGAATTGTATTATCTTCCTCGTTACATCTTAGTTTGTGCACTTTTAGTGTTTGTACGATTTCGCAGCAGGAAGTCGGGAGTGTGAGAGGATCGGGTGCCAGACAATTCGGTCACGCGACAATTCGGTCTCCAAAACTCTGTTCCAACCAAAAAAAAGACCACCTACGACAATTTGATCCGAAGTTAAAAAAAAAGTAGTGCCTGTTAAAAACTGAGGACTAACTATGACAAGTTGCCTTAATCTTAAAATTGTTGGTGACATCTCGGTTTAATATAGATAAAGTGCTCACCCAGAGCTTCACTCTTCTTTTTTTCCGGGCAAAGAATGAGTTTCCGACAGTTCTGGTTGGATAGGCCTTAGGATATTTATCGTTCTCGTCCGTACAGCGCCCCCCCCCCTCCCCCAGCAACAATAAATTGAAGTTACTTTGTAGTTCGTCATGGAGCACACTTATTTGCATTTATTTCCATAATCTACTTCTCTCTGACGAGTTTTTTTCTCTTTTTTTTTTGCACGACCGAATTTTCGTGGGGATATATTTTACACGGGGCCGAATTATCGTACTAGATATCTGTAATTGGGACCGAATTGTCGTGGACCCACTGGATCAGAGTGCGATCAGAATGGATCGATTTTGTTGGTTCTTAAAGGCAGGTTGCCACCAAATGAAAGTTTGCAGCATCTAGTGTCAATCAGCACTATGCACTTCTCACTAGCGCTTGCGCACTGCAAGCAATGAATGCACAAAGCAAACAAGCCACGTGCCTCCTTTTTATTTAGTAAAAAGTTGGTACGTCCTCGTACACCTGGTAACAAGCTGTAAAGGTTAACCATGTGATGTCCTTGGCTTGGACACACCTATAAGCCCAGCGTGGGCACCAAGTGACGACTCCACAAACCATATTATTGCCACTAGATGGCGTTACGGAATTTTCTTTATATTCTACCGTCGAGCCATCTAGTGGAAGTATTATCGTTAATCTTTCCAGCTTGTTCCCAGGTGTACGAGGACGTACCAACTTTTACTCAATAATCAAGGAGACACGTGGCTTGTTTGTTGTGTTAAAAGATATTTCTTTGTACATTTTTTTGCTTGATGAGAGAACTGGATATCGATGATTAGCACTAGACTTTCTTTCGCTGGTAACCCACCTTTAAAACGGTTTAGCACGAATACTTTTTCTTGAACGTTGTCCATTCGAGGTAGCTCACGTCGCACTCAACACAAGGGATGGAATAACCTCCTCACTCCAACCTGAAAGTGGACGCAACTAATAATTCCTTATAACAAGTTTTAAATTTACATCAATGACCTTTTTGCCAAAATTTAGCAGCATGATAGGTTTGATGGCGGCCGCCAAAGTCACTGACTGATCATTCATATGATTTCCCGCCGTTTTGACATTAATACTACAAACTTATTTTAAGAATATATTACACCCTTTGAGATATATAGCTGCTTCCCAACGTTTTGACCATCACGTATATTACCTACACTCAAAAGATATACCGTACTGATGCCTGATGCAATTTTCCAAGCACCCCTCACTTTGAACACGTTGCGTTATTGGTACGATCCGACTGCATTTGTGACACAGCCCTCTAACTGCTGGAGGGTGACGACGGGTATTCCAAAGCTTCGCTTTTAACTTGCCTCTCTGCCGTATCTGGTGACACATTAATAATGCTTTTATGATCTACGGGGGAGTTGTAAATCACGAGAAGGAGACAGCGTTCGTGGGCCGATGCATGAAAAAAGGAAAACACAGGGTAACGCGACCCATCTTTCTCTACGGCTTCTCAATTTCATCCAAGGTTTTGACTTCACTGAAATGATTTCACCTTAGAGAGAAGATACAATATAGACTGCAATTTTTTAGTATCAGTCGGGACGAAGCAAAGTAAAGGATTCTGTCACGAAATAAATAAAAGGCTTCGACGAATGCAAGCTCAACATTAAAATCAATGGAGATTTTTATTATTATTTTTTACTTTATACACATAGATAACAAGAAGTGTGAAGACTCGCACACTTTATTGGCGTAGTTGTCCATCAATGGTCTCCAACCATTTGAAATATGTGACGCGTAGGTTGTAGGTCTTGTTTTGCGTTCAATTGTACAATAATTTCGATTCATTTTGTATATCTGAGAGTAAAAAATAAAGCCGCAACCCCTTGCACAATTTTATTGATTTCCTAACTTAATCCACAAATTGGACATTTAATGCATTTAAGGAAAATTTGAAACAAATCGGGAAATCTGTTCAAAAATCATCTTGGATACTCACAGATACATAAAGGGTGAGTAGTTCCCATGCTTCGGTGCGTGCATCGCTAACAAAGACGGGAAAAATTACAGTAAACTCGTACACTTATTATTGGTGTAATTTGTTGCAATGGTCTTCAACCTTTTATCGTGCATGCGTGCTTTTAGGTGGCGTTTTATGTAGCTAGTATTTTAATTACAATTTGGAGTTATGTTTCCTTTATGCTTTTATGTCAGATTCATTTCCCATATGGGGAGGGTCAAAAAACACGGAAACCCTTATTAAATTTTAATGACTGACGAACTGAAATCGGTACTTGGACATGTGATCGACACCCAGATGATCGACGGACAATTGGTCGAAACCAGGTGATCGACAGCCAGGTGATCGACATGAACTCATGATCGACAGGACAAGTGATCGACAGGACATGTGATCGATGGCCAAATGATCGACGGCTTGTGATCGAACATTGTGCATATTTTTAAAAAAAAACGTAATTAAAAAAAATGTAATTGTTATTTTAATTCAATTTCACTCAAAGGCCGGTTGCCACCAAATTAGCATTGCAGCATCTAGGTCTATTGAGCTTCTTTCTCGCAGGAAGCAAAGGAATGCACAAAGTAACATTTTCAAATGCAACAAACAAAACCAGTATCTTTAATTATTGAGTAAAATTTGGGTCGTCCTCGTTCACCTGGAAACAAGCTGTAAAGCTTAACGATATTAGTGTTATTAGATGGCGCCAGGAGATTTTCTTTATATTTCTCCGTGACGCCATCTAGTGACATTAGTATCGTTAATCTTTATAGCTTGTTTCCAGGTGCACGAGGACGTACCAAATTTTTACTCAATAATTAAAGAGTTACGCGGCTTGTTTGTTATGTTTAAAAGTTTTGCTTTGTGCATTCCTTTCTTCCTGCGAGAGAGAACTCGATAGAACTAGATGATGCAATGCTAATTTGGTGGCAACCGGCCTTTAAGTAAATTTTACTTATAGGGGGGGGGGGCGGAGAGAAGTTGGTGGTTAGGTACTTTGTATTTGAGTCAATTTCTTTTCATCGAATGAATAACTGACAAAATATCAACTCGTCCCTAACTCTTCCCAACTCCCCCTAGCAAAAAAAATGACAACCTGCAAATAAAAGTAACTTATACTCGAACAAAACAGCATAAATTGGAGGGTTGTTAGACCGGCGAGATTACAGGCGAAAAAAAGGCAACGGTGAAAAGTCTTCATAGTTGCGACCTACTGGCAGATATTGGATTTATTTTTATGCATGAGCGGAGGTTTTAAGATTTATTTACATTTTTTTTTAAATTAAGATAACAGTAAGTTTTGGATTGATACCATATCTTTTTTGGTCGAAATTGATTAAACATTTTTTTTCTTAGAACTTTATGAAATGGAAATACCAATCTAGTTTTCTGGCCCATTTCCTTTTTTTTCCCGTTGAGATAGCAGTCACCTTGTGAATATTATTTAGTATTCGGATAGTTTTAGAGTACATAGTTAATATAATAGTGTTAATATATGTAAACAATGTTCGATCACAGGCCGTCGATCATTTGGCCGTCGATCACATGTCCTGTCGATCACAAGTCCTGTCGATCACTTGTCCTGTCGATCACATGTCCATGTCGATCATTTGGCTGTCGATCACCTGGTGTCGACCAGTTGTCCGTCGATCATGTGGGTGTCGATCACTTGTCCTGATACCCTGAAATCCACAAAGTGAGAATAGAAAGCATATGGAAAATGAAATCAATCGGCTAAGGGACCGATCATTACTAATTGCCCGGGGGGAGGGGGGGGAAGAGGGGCACGGGAAATGGGGGGACATGAAATTTTTGGACCCTCTCGAGGAGGGTCATCAATTTTTCAGGTCCCGTCAAGAGGGGGGTGGCAAAACTGGGGTTCAAAGTTTTTCAAAACTTATAGATGGGGTTCCCGTACCATCGCTACTAAAAATCGTCCAACGGAAAACCCGAATATCTCCGGAAGTATGTGCGCTTAGGAATTTCATGCACCAAAGCACAAAATTTTAACCAAATCACAACAAAATTCCATACGTTTTTCCCAAACAGGAAAACATACAACAGACACAGAAAATTAAAATTCAGTCAAGTATTTGACCTTGCTCGCTTCGCGTGTTCGCCCAATTATCACGAAGTGTATAAAGGATACGTAAAAAGGTACGTGGAGGAGAGCTAAGCTCGAAAGATTACGAGATATAAATGCCACAGGAAAGTTGAGTTACAATGACGGAATATAGTCTCTGCTCTGTTCTGTCGCAGAGACCGTTTAGATTTCGGTTGGCTTATACAATCATCCTGCGAAAGTTTTCACTGTGCAACAAAAACAGAAAGCGTGTCTTACTGAGAGCGAACAACGGCATCAAAGCGTCTTGATCAAAAGTAGTAAAATATTTGCCGCCTGCACCTCGTGGGTGTACTTTGAGCTCGAAGACGTGAGCACCTTAACTTCCTTGATAGTGTGGACCCCAATGAATAATTAAGACACCTAATTCCCGCAGAGGATAGGAGATGGGAGTGCACGACACGGTTAATAACCTCCTCCAGCGTTCTGCATTTCGCGGATAGGCATCCTTAAATCCTCTCTAATCTCATGGGGAAAGACGTAAGGCGTACAGCTGCGAATCCTAATCCGGCTATTAACATAGATTTTATTTAAGTTGGCAATTTTACTAGACTCGGCTACTCACTTGGGAGATGGAGATCAAAGGCCAGCAGTGATGCAGTATTCTCCCCGCCTTCAGGAATCGATCAGTTCGCCAGAAGCTATTACTAGCACTATGCCACACACAAAACCAGAACTGGAGGACCCAGCTACTCATTTGACCTGCTCTGATGGCTGCAGCATGTGTGCTACGTAGGTAGTTTCAAATATTGTTTTTATTATTCCCAATACGCAGGGCGATCACGCAGGTTATTCGCATTGTGCGGTTGTTCACGGAAATAGCATAAAACATGCACTATAAATCCTTGGTCTAGGAAGAGGAATAGAGCAGAGACATCAAAGGAAACAATTTTACACCCACCTCACCATCAGTATCCCAAACACCCTCTTCAGCTGCAGTATTGTGTTAAGTGACCAGATTTTCGAGCACTTGTTGCAGTTGATTCTTGAGTTCAATGCTGGTTTTCAATTCCTATTCACACTGCGTGATCCCTTGTAGCACCATAAACTGGCACAGTTTTCTGTTAATGGACTTGCGAAACGGTAATGGTTGCACAAGCTAAGGAGGGAGAGGACGTGTTCCGTGTAATGAGCTGACAGTATGCAGTGTGTGGTGTTTATCTTGCGCTTATTTCAGCTGCCAACTACTGTTCCAAACCATGTGATTGGTCCCCAGGATTAACATTAGCCAACTCATCCCCTCCCGGATGTGTAGTTTCGCATATAAAGAGTGGATGCGCGTCAGGAGGAGAGGTGATTATTCAGTTGTCCTTCGATGTGAAAGGACTCTTCTTCCTTGGATCTCACACGACGAAGGTTAGCATTGCCGTGGTTGGTTGGCATTATAGACGTTATAATGAGGGTTACATTAATATTTAACAAGCAAACTTTATTGCTATACAGTTCACGCGTAGGAAAATGCCTAAGAGGTTAATAGTTGTTTTCACGAAAATAGTAATAGATGGGGTTCCCGTACCATCGCTACTAAAAATCGTCCAACGGAAAACCTGAATATCTCCGGAAGTATGTGCGCTTAGGAATTTCTTCTACGAACTCTTGAATTTCATGCACCAAAGCACGAAATTTCAACCATGCTACAAAAATTACAAATTGCACTGTAAAATTTTGAGTGAAGTTAAAGGTGAAAAATATCTGGGAATGATCATTGATAACATTCAATCATCATTGGCTTTCGTTACATTTTGAGGACGGCAGTCACCTTTTTTTCATATGATTAGTATTTCTTATTAGTACTGCAGTATCTCCTTGCAAACGCACGGATTTATTTAATGTTCAGTTTGGCATTAATGCAAAATAACATGTTTACAGCAATGTAAAACAATCAATTTGGTCTTTTAGCGCCTGAATTTTGGTCCTTAGCGCCTGAACCACTTGACCAATTACGAGAGGCCTTATGAAAAGACCACAGCTTATGACCAAGCTGTCGACGCGCCATTAAGCCTCATCTCCCCCCCCCCTTATGAAAAGAGGACATCTCAAGAGCAATACCTGTAAAATGAGCTAACAACCACCGTTATTCACCGCATGGAAGAATTTATTTAGGCAAATATCAACGTTGTTCACGTCTTTTTTTCAACAAAAAAAACGTTAAGCTATGTCCGTACAGTTACTTTTATTATATCAAAAACTAAAACTGGTAAAGCGGGCCGCCAAGTACCGAATGGTTCGGCCCTTCAAATGAGTGATATCAACACACCGAAACATTCGCCAAGTTAATCCCACCGACTAATAGTTCGAAAGTTAAATGAAAACTAGAACATTGCTACTTTCGGAAAGCAATGTTCAAGTTTTCATTTAACGTCCAAACCAGGCTCCAAACCATAAAAGGTACGCAGTTCGTATTGTACTGCACCCATTCGTCCAATTTCATAGCTGGAAGTCTTCCCGTTATATCAGTTTCGATGAATAATCACTCTATGAGATTTAACATGGGAATGAGCGGACTAGCTGTCTAGCTAGTAGTAACACATTTTCAACGTTATTGAGGGTCAGATTTTGCATTGAAAGCAGCTTAGCTGGCATTCCTACACGAGTTAATTTTTGTCAGGTGGGTCATTGCTCTCGATTTCAAGACAATCTAAGTTTTTGTACCACATTATTATTTTTCTCCAAGTACCTGAAATGTGCCCAACTATGCTTCAGGATATACGACACTGACGCAATGGCGTCGCGCTACAATGGTTTACAACCTCAACAATTGAATTGATCTAATGTTTGTTGTGATGTTTGTTGACGCGACACTTCACGCGACACACTAGCGCGTGTCTAGATTCACGTCGCAGTTAAGAGTGGAAACGACACAAGTCGGCTTCCTACGCGATCGTCTGCGTATTTGCCTGCCATGACAATGGACACAATCCCAGAAAAACACAAACACCTAGTAGCAATAAAATTTCCCAATCCCAGAAAATTTTTCCACTGTGAGTTTGACAATTCCTGTGACCTTGGACGAGTTCCCGCCGTTGATAACTACTCCTCGACTCTCTCCTATTAAACCGAATAGTGTTTGCTGTTGTTCACCTTGCACTCATTCGGTATGTTCATTATTGAACCACGCCCTGGTGGCGATCGTTGTAACCCCTCTAACTGCTTATACGTAATGACTGGCAACACCAGTGTCATTGCCGTACTCGGTTGACCTCCAGTCAATAAAGTAAAGCATGATGTAAACTTTCTTTTAAAAGTAGTCTTGAGTTCTTCAATCTTATTATATTATATTATATTATATTATATTATATTATATTATATTATATTATATTATATTATATTATTATAACACATGGTAACTCTTCCTTCGACGACTGACGACTGACGATTGCGTACACGGTTAGCCCTACTCCTTGCGTCCCACTCCTTACATGCAAAACTGCATATCTGGGAGGGAATTAGCGGGATTATAGTCACCCCAGGGGCAAATAACATGGCGCAGAGAAGCCGATGGTTGCCACATGAGATTGCCACAAGTTCAGCCCTATCGTTAGCCTAAACCATGCGCAATGGCTGTTTGCCGTGACGTACCATGAGTTAGCCAATAACGAACGAGTACAACGGCTGTTTGGCCGTCTGATTGGACTAGCCCAGTCACGTGATATGCACGTCACAGCAAACAGCCATGGCGCGTGGTATAAGTGCAAGGCTCACGATAATTAGTAAGCAGTTGTTACAAAGTGTGCAAAACGTGTACTGACAGCGCCTAATTCGTGTAGATGCTAAGCTGGTACACAGTGATGCGTGCTGTCAGTTCACAGCGTCTTCTGAGTTTAGATCGTAGAACAGATGATGTCTAAACATCACTTTCAAAAGTATAATAAATTTTCCTAACAAGTTTTTTGTATGATGCTTGTATTGCGTCTTACTTATGGTTTTGGAAATTATTGGTGGAGCGAGCGAGCGAAAAATAAAGCGCGTTTGGCCACTGCTGTTTGAGCTGTCGCTGGCAATAATTCTTACATTGTTTACAGGAACTGCTGTGAAAAATGTAGCGCGCATGTTAAAATATTAATAAGGCGTTAGATTTGGATTTAGATTTATTGAGCAAATAGTGGTCGCGTTAATACGCGTTTAACTGCAATCCAAACAATCATCAGGACGATAGTTTTTAACAATAGTCAGATAATTCAAAAGGTTCACAACACTGCTTTGGTATATGACTTGACACCGCCACCAACGAAAATGTTAAGCCACACACCTCTATAACACATTGCAACAGCGATCTCTATTATATAATCTAAAAGAAAAACCATTACAATTTAGTTTAAAATGTGTTAGCTTTTTGACCTAGTTTTAGGTTTTAGGCCTAATTTTTAGCGATTAGGCCTAATATTTACCGCCGATTTAATTTCGTGAGTAGCAGCGTACAAGAACGGTTCGAGATTAGGCCCAATCCTTCATGTGATGCAACGCGGTTTTTGGTTTCGAGCTTCACGTTACCGTGGTAACCAGCATAAACTGAGAGAGACAGGCATATTATTGTTTCGTGTTTCGTGCTTTCGTGTTTCATCTGCTGTCACCTATACTTTTATAATACCGCTTGGCCTTGATAACGACGATTTCAGGTTTCATATTCTGGATTCCCATCTCTAGCGTAAACGCCACTTTCGTTGCCATGTTGAAGTGAATAATCTCCAAGCATTCTCTTTTCAAATGAAACTTACGTGTGTCGTTAATGGAGTCCTTTTGTTTTTTATGGTTGCGTTTGTTGCCGTAGTGGTTAAATGCAACGATCAAATGATACTATTTCATTGAGTTACGTCGAAAAAGATTATTACTAGAAAGAAGCAACCAAAATTTCACTTGCCGTGTTTTTTAAAGTTCACTTGACTACCATTAGCATAATGTATGCTTCGTCGGAATTCCTTAACTATTCAGGATTCCAAATTTACAATGGTGAGTGTTAGAAATAAATTCGAAAATTTAAAAATTTCTACCGTAATAATTGTTCGATTTACGGCAGATTTTGGCTCAGCAATACTAATTAGGGTATGAAACGTTGGACCAAATTTCATTCCAATCCGATCTTTCGTTTAGGCTCCACCCAGACTAAAAATGTGCAACCAACGGACGGACCAACATTTTCCAATTTGGTGTCTGTTATAGGCTACGCTACGCTCGCTTCGATCGCTCGCTCCGCCAATTCACAAATGTGGTATCGTCATTAAAATAAAAACTAAATATAAGTTTGAAATGAAGATCCGTTCCCTCCGCTTACAATAGGCCCAAAGCTTCTTTCCTAGTAAAGGTATAAAATACTATAAAACAATACAAAACAAATTTGTTCACGTTCTTTTGTAATCAAGTCGGCATATAAGTCCACTGCATTATTCAATTGTAGGATAATTCCTTACTGGGAAAGAAAATATTCTGTTATCAATCATTTTATCATCATAAAGCTTTTTCGTGTGAAAGCTACGAGAAATGGCAAAATTCGTTTCAAAAGTTATCCAACTAAAAAACAAAGAAAACCAGCCTTCATGCTCCTTGTGCTCCTTAATGCTCCTTTACAGCATATACTGTCAAAAACTAATACGGCACCAAAAGAAATTTCCAACATGGAGCTGGTGTGATAGTATATAAGTCCATGTTTCT
>JAHWFP010053239.1:0-24335 GCA_023313725.1 Lithobius niger | reverse complement strand
CCCCCCCCCCTCCAAAAAATGCTTCGCGTTCTGCTGTTTTAGTAACAGCGACCTACGGGGGTTTCTGCATGACTAAATGACATCTTGACTAAACGAAATCTTGTAAGGGGAAGTTGCATGGATAAACAAACCAACTCAATGGGATGCGCTGATTGAGTGAGCGAAGCGAACGAAATCAGCGATTGTTAGTCAGTGTGTGCAAAAATGAGATTGAAGCATCCTAAACAGACGGTGTAACCTTATGTACGTTCACAGTCCTATGAAAGTTGTGATATCCACCCAAAACCAAAACTGGTAGAAAAACCCGCCAAGTTTCCAAAAACGGTCGGCCTTTGAAGGTAGTGATATCATTCCACCAGGAAAAGGCCGCCAAGGTTAATCCTATTAGCCAAGTTAATCGCACACACTAATAGTTCGAAAGTTAAATGAAAACTAGAAGATTGCTACTAGCGGTAGAAATCTTCAAGTTTTCATTTAACATCCAAAGTATTATTCGGTGCGATTAACTTGGCTAATAGGATTAACCTTGGCGGCCTTATCCTGGTGGAATGATATCACTACCTTCAAAGGCCGACCGTTTTTGGAAACTTGGCGGGTTTTTCTACCAGTTTTGGTTTAGGGTCGATTATTTTGGCCGCAACTCATTTCTTGTTGAAGTGAAATGAACCGACGCGTGTTGTATTTATTGCCGTTTTTTTCTCCGAAAAATACCGCATTTTAGGCACTGCAGCTGGAGAATGCCTAGCAACCCAGGCTAGAATACTGACTATAAGGCTTAACTGAAAAATATCCTAAGAACAACAGTTTTTTTCTCCTATTATTCCATTTTACACGCAAAATTCGGCAGCATGCAGCCTATATAGGCTATTCAAGTGCAGCTTGATGTAAAACTTTTCGATTTTTTACAGCGGTAAAAGTATATTATGTGACGGAAAAAGGGAATAAAATAGAAAATAAAGTAGAAAGAAAGACAACTGCTGGCTTTCTTTCAACGTGAGTTTCTATTTTATTTCCCTTTTTATGCTAACTGCATCTATGCAAGCAAGATTTAAAAAAATCTAATGGCAAATATAACACAAGTCAGTCGTGTAAACAAGGCACGAAACAAAATTCTAAGGCCGTAGGTGGGCACGGGAGGTGAGCAAGGGGGAGAGAGGGGGCATTGCCCATGCCCTATTATAAAAATGCACTTCTTGTATAAATCTTTTTTTTTTTAAATTAAAAATAGATATGTTCACCGGATACACCTTTTGAATTGACTTTGAAACCAACTTTTGATACCAACTCTGCAGGGCCAAAATTGTTTGGGCCTAAAAACATCTATTCCCAAAACTGATTCTGCCCTTTACCAAACGTTTGCCCACTCGGGGGTCAGTAGAAAGATACACGTCACTAGACTACGTGGTAGGTAGCAATTCAGCATGGTATGACCGAGAATCATTATTTCGGCAATTTACAATCTAAAAAAGTGTGGCGCGACAAATAAGCGTCCCTCCAGTGGCGATTGGAAAGTGTATGTTTATATGTATGCATGCACGTGTTAAATGCTGCCTATGGACGTTTCCTTGTGTCAATATAGCTCAGCGGTAGGACCTCGGCCTTTGGGTTCGAAGGTCGTGGGTTCGATTCCCAGCTCAGGCATTCTGATATACAAGTCCAAAATGCAACGTAAATAGATTTGCATCTGTATTTATTTGATTAGTATAAGTACGATCTCGCTGGAAAGGTGGAACGTCTTCTTTACTCGCAACACTACTTTCTTGTCAGTAGCCCAAACATTGAGTTTATGGTGTTCTTTCTCGTGTTTTCAAAGACGTAAGGTTGACAATTTTCTGCTCTAGAACTATCACAGTAGCCTCCGTTTTGATTTTATCAACCCAACCTCCATGAGCATCAAGACAGTTTTCACAAGACGTTGTTTAACTCTTGTAGAGGTAAGTATTCCTGATTCGTTCTAGTGAATGATAGTTTATTGTTTCCATCCTGGCTTTTAGCTTTCCTAATATATTCATTATAAACTTGGTAGGTCGCAACCATCCCAGAGTAACAGTCGGTTTTCAGGGAATTGGTATGAGCGGTTTGCTTGGTTCAGTATTGCAGGTAGTCTAATCTCGGAGATCTTCAGATTCCCGACTGGGCAGTCTCTGCCTCTTTCTAGCTTGTACACCACTGGCAGAAAAAGTATCTTGAACTATAACAGAGCATCCAGTTAATCCTCACCATGTTGTGGTCCTGTAGGTGACATACTGAGCAAGAAAAGGACGGACTCTAGTAATTACCCCTTAGGGTCTGATTTGGAGAGAAGAGCAACAGCTGGAAAACAGACACAGTAGCCCTAGAAGTTTCTTCATGTTGTGTGGGCGAGGAACCGCAGTTTTGATATCAGGAAATGAAGACGACCTGCAAAAGAGATTCTTCGATCTTGTGCAGCCAGCAGCTCCTCTTCTGCCCCGAAAATTCTAGGATGAGTAGAGAGGGTAGCATTCAAAGATCTGGGAGTTAAGGTGTTCTACTAAGCATTGTGGCCTTACCCAGATTAAAGGCATCCTTGGAAACAATGGTACGAGGTAGAGAAAGATTTATTCCAGAGAACACTCTTATTATTCCTGAGAGGTATCTTGAGAGTCTGACATTTGTTTAGAAAGGGTCTTTACTTTAAATTCATAGGTTGGAAGTAACAATCCCCACTCAAAGGTGTCATCTGGACTGGACATACTCAAATATCAGTAACAAGTAATAAATAAAGTGAGCTAAAGCAGTGTACAAGAGAAGTGATATTAAAAAAAAATAATATCAGGGACATTAAAGGGAAAAGAGCGAGGGGAGTTGAATGAGGGATCCAAGAATCAACCCAACTTAATAATAAAAAATAAAAAAAAAATTCGAACAGAACAGAGGCCCCATTTCAATCAACAAAATCACTTTCAAAAAGTAAGCAGTGAAGAATGCTGCTCCTGTTAATAAACAAACTGACTAGCAAAGACAAACTTCAATACTGATAAAAACGCACTTCGACCAGCTTAAGCCTTCAAATTATTTCCAAACGGTTCTATAGATGTTTATAGAACAACCACAAGCACTCAATCAGGAGCGAGCGTCAATGATAATATTATCGAAGGTTCCATTTCTCGTTCATGGTCGTGACTCCATGCGGTCAAGTTTGGAACGACTGATCGTAACTATTTTCTCGGATGACACACGTTAAAAACACGCGATATTGGTTTTAACCTAGTAGATAGTTGCGGAAAAATACCTACCACTCCGGTAACGATCAATCCAAGCATGCGTTACCTCCGCTTGCAACAGTGTTCCACGAGCGTAAAGCGCCACCGATGGCTACTGCAATCCAAGGCAGACTGAGGCTGAAATCGCGTATTTGGCCTTCCTACTCAACGCCAGTTCATGCGCGCGCGGAAAACTTATGCCTTTTAGTGCTGCTCTGGTAAAATAAGATTCTAGAAATTTTGAATCAATTGGTCTGTGTCTGAGAAACGAAACCGACAGCTTCTCTCCCAGATGACCTTGCGACGAGAGATGAAATATGAAATATGAAACATGGACACTCCATCGTCCTACGGACGTATATATATATTTATTCGCTGCTGGTCAAATCCAGTCCACAAACCATGAAAAAAAAAAAAAAAACAATCAAGCAGGAGCTCAACTAGCCAACAGCCGATCAGGGGGCCTAGTCTCGCTTTCAAATCGCATACGGTTTTACAAAATTCACGTGCGACAGAATGGAAGAGCTATGATTTTGGCACTCTTTTTGGTCAAAACCGCATGCGATTTGATAAGCGCAACTCGAGACTAGGTACCCCACGTCCACGTCCCACCGTGAGATCCAATTTATATTATACTAGCTGAACTAGTTTGTAACATACACTGATCTAGTAGGAAGCCAGGTTGTAAGGCTGCCCCTTTGGTTGTCGCATTCGCTATTGCCTTTGTTGGGGGCCCAGGTTTTGATAGCCCATCAACATTACTTGTGGCAGTTTGTCGTTTCTACTGACTGTTACTACGCAATTAACACTATCTCCCACACTGCCTACCGCTCGCCCTTTTTCATTGCTACTGTGTAAAATATGAACATACTTCCCCTATGCTACCGTGAAAAAATGAATATGCTCGCTTAATCACACATACTAATACTAGTTTAAAAGTTAAATGAAAACTAGAACAATGCTACTTGCGGTAGCAATCTTCAAGTTTTCATTTAACGTTCAATGTATTATTCGGTCCGATTAACTTGGCTAATAGGATTAACCTTGGCGGCCTTTCCCTGGTTAAATGATATCAATACTTTCAAATGGCGAGCCTTTCTGGAAACTTAGCGGCTTCTCTTATAGCAGTTTTGGTTTGGGTGGGTATCACAATTTTCATAGGAATGTGAATGTACAAAAGGTAACACTGGCCTTATCTCACCTCTCCCTTTTTTTCTGGAAGTATTTTATGTCCATACAATTTCTCATTCATAATTTTCACCTTTGCAATTCCCCAATTAGCCGTTACATCAGCCAACTTGACACAGTTTGGTTCATTGTATATCCATTCTTCGCATGCTTAAGTTTGTTCAATCCCATTTTTTGTGCAAACTGGCTAACAAGCACTGATTTTCGTTTACTGCGCTCACTCAATCAGCGCATCGCCCCCCTTAGTTGCTCCGCCCAAGCATAATGTTAATTACTCACTGAGGCTGGAATTGCTCATTCAATCACAATAATTAGTCTCATCTACTGGGCCGATCGTCTACTTGGCAGTGCCACACCAGCATGTGTAACCAGCAAACTTGGCACATTACACACCCTTCCCTTGTCCTGCACGTTTGGCGATGCCATGGGGGCCTTGAGTCCCTGGCAGGTCTAACCTTGGTGGTAAGGCATTCGTGTCCCCAAACCTCTTACCATAATCATTCCTTGGCTTTATTATGTTCAATGTATTTACATGTAATTGTGGCTGGCTGTCAGTGACTCCCCAGTCCTTGCCAGACCCGTTGCGTCCGAATTTTTTATTTATTTTTTTTTTTTTTTATTTATTACGAAAACACACTTCTAAAAAAAAAATTTTACTTTACTTTCCTACTTGATTGGACCCTGTGCTCACAATCTGCATTTTGCTTCCAACTCTTTTTGCAATGAAAGACTGAGTCTCTTAGCGGGATTTGCTGTTTTTGTGAGCCGGACAATAAGAATTTATTTCGGACCATGGCCCAAAGCCGAACGCCTAGGCCTACTACAAGACTATCTAATACTAAACTTGACCTAATAAAAAGACATCAAACTTCAACAGTACCCGCAAAACACAAATTTTTAGCACAGCACCAGTCAGAATAGAATAGAATATAGACACACGCTAGTGTGTCACGTCAAGTTAGGCAACAATCATCACAACAAACGTCACATCAATTCAATTGTCGAGGTTGTAAACCATTGTAGCGCGGCGCCATAGCGTCAGTGTATTATATCTTGAAGCATAGTTGGGCACATTTCAGGTACTTGAGGAAAAATAATAATGCGGTACAAAAGCTTAAATTGTGTTGGAATCAAGAGCAATGACCCACCTGACAAAAATAAACTAGTGTAGGAATGCCAGCTAAGCTGCTTTCAATGCAAAATCTGACCCTCAGTAACGTTGAAAATGTGTAATTAGCAAGCTAGATAATTCTAGTCCGCTCATCCCCATGTTAATTTCCATAGGGTGATTATTGATCGATACCGAGATAACAGGAAGGCTTCCAGCTATGAAATTGGACGAATGGCTGCAGTACGATACGAACTGCGTACCTTTTATGGTTTAGAGCCTACGGGTGTAACGAGGATGGCGTGGGATGGCGCGTAAGTACGAAAATATTGTTATAACCATTGTTAGTATTGACGGCATCGTCTCTCATTGGACAGCCAAAATTCGGACAATGACAACTGTATACTGACGTGCCTGCCTAGACACACACTAGTGTAGCACGATGAATCTAAACAACGTTGCCAAAGAAATTGTATTCACGCCCAATTCACGAAAAATAAACCATCTCTAAAAACAAAGCAAAATAAACAAAGGCAAAAACTGGTGAAGAGGCCACCAAGTTGAGAGTGGTTCGACCCTTCAAATGAGTGATATCAACACACCAAAGCTAACGAAATAAAATAAATTACAACAAAATTAAAACCAAACCAAAAACCTATAAAGAGGTGACCAAGTTGAGAATGGTTCGACCTATAGGCAAAAGGTAGTAGCAAATTGTTGAAAACCAATTTCTTGTTGACATGCCACTTTATTACCCATCTGCACGGGGAGTTGAGTCTAATACACAATTTAAAAAAAAAAAGGACTGATATCATATCAAAAACCAAAACTGGTAAAAGGGGCCGCCAAGTTCCGAATAGTTCGACCCTTCAAAGGAGTGATATCAACACACCAAAACATTCGCCAAGTTAATCGCACCGCTTAATAGTTCGAAGGTTAAATGAAAACTTGAACATTGCTACCGAAATTAGCAATATTCAAGTTTTCATTTAACCTTCGAATTATAAAGTGGTGCGATTAACTTGGCGAATGTTTTGGTGTGTTGATATAGAATCATATGCCTTACTAAAGGAAAGATAGATAATGTCGCAAGGGATACCAAAGTCGATATATTGTGTAATGGAGTTGTATGTGCATATCAAGTTGCTAAGGCAAGAGCGTCTTGGAAGAAAACCATGTTGTGTCGAAGAGAGGATGTTGATGTCATTACAGGTTTTCAGAAGATCGCTGTGAACGAATCTTTCTAAGATTTTGGAAGCAACAGGTAGAAGACTGATAGGCCGATAGTTAGTGACTTCGTGTAAGGAACCACTTTTATGTATTGGAGTGATACTTGCATCTTTCCAGCTAGTGGGGAAGGTACAAGTTCGGATAGAAGTGCAAAAAATAGTGTAGAGTGGGAGAGCGAGAGTATAGCCGCACAGTTCTTTAGGAAAACTGGCGAGATACCATCAGGGACCCAGTAGGAATACTCCTTGAGTGCAAGAAGTTCAAATTTTACTTGGGTGATATTAAAATAGATTTTTCTCGAATTGCAGGAGCAGGAGCCAATGTTGAAGGTTTGAGTGTGGAAGCAAATAAATTATTAAAAGTAGCGACACTATCGGCATCTTGGAGAATGACATTTCCAGTGGCGTTCTTAAGGCAGTTAGTGGGAGTGGTTTTTTTTCCGTTCCTATTAATGTACTTAAAGACTAACTTGGGCTGGCGTTTGGCTTGCAGAATAAGCTTGCTTTTGTTAGAGTCACGGGCCTGGCGAATTTCAGAAACAACTGCATTGCGTACAGCTTTGAAAGCAACGGGGTTGCTGGGTGTATAGGGGCATTTTTGAAACGGTTATAGGCTTTTTTTTGGTGTGATTAACGGAAGCGCGAGCAGTGTTATTTGACCAAGGGGGGCTGGAGTTAGACCCTTGATTAGATAAAGGCACAAAGTTAGCGACAATGTCTCGAATAAACTCATTAAGTAAAGAAAGTTGAGAGTCGACATGGAATTGGTCTAATTCAGAAGCCCAGTCAATGCAAAAGACAATTTCATTTCCATCACCTTCAATCAACATAGCCAGGTATCAACAGGCAGTTGCCTCCTCTTTGCAGCAATATTGTATTCTGACAATTCAGTATCACTTAAGCATGTTGTAATAGACTATTGGATGACAATACAAACAATGGTTGCAACAATAATTTTGAATTTACGCGCCAAGTGCCGTGTTCATGCATTGCATTTATTCTTTGCACGGTAGCAATGAAAAGGGGTAGCAGTAGGCAGCGTGAAGGGTAATGTCGATTACGTATCAGTAATCATTACTGTACGTAACAAATGAAATATTACGACACGTAATGTGGAGGCGAAATTATGGGCTATCAAACAACTCTCTGCCCAAATAGAAACTGCAAATGTTACATCCAAAGTGACAGAGTGGCAACACTGGCTTCCTAATAGATCGGCGGATGTGTACGCCGGGATCAACTAGTATTAAACGTTCCCTATAAA
This sequence comes from Lithobius niger, assembly GCA_023313725.1. Taxonomy (NCBI): domain Eukaryota; kingdom Metazoa; phylum Arthropoda; class Chilopoda; order Lithobiomorpha; family Lithobiidae; genus Lithobius; species Lithobius niger. The sequence continues at coordinate 16,322 of JAHWFP010053239.1, read as the reverse complement.
GTCAACGGAATTTGAGTTCTTCTGTGTGCTGCAAATGACTTAAGAGTTCAGGAGTGGTGTCCTGGGATTCATGTTGTCTAATTCGAGCGACTTAGTAACAGCCTGTCATTGTGAGTCAGACTCGCGGTCATTAAGTGTTGTCCACATGGACACGAACTTTGAATCACGCAAATTTGTTTTCAACCTCGCGCTCCAGCTACCACATCACAGCTAAGAGTGCGCGCCGCTTTCACAATTTACATAACACGCCAACGTGCCATGTTTTAACTTCGCCCTAATTACCGAAATAATTAATTCAAGACGATGTGCGAGAAGCTGATAAAATTGATCTAACCCAGCTAAAGATGGACACCGTTTATTTGGAAGTTGGCTACTGCAAGCGGAAGAGCCAAATTCAGAAGATGTAACGTAATTATGTTTGCAGATGTTTTGCACTCATTCAAACGCTTCTGACCTGGTGAAAGAAGTTTGAAGCTAGTACAATCATTTTTTATTTGGTCGGAAGAAAAAAGATGGTAATGAAGGCTCGGGAGAACACGAAGACCTAAAAAAATTATTTGCAATTATCGTCCCGTTTTTCTTATATCCAAGGAGTCTGCCAAGGAATTTTTTTCTTATCCAAAAACTGGAAAGGCTATACGTCCGCAGCCGTGCCCTGGTTTTAATTTACGTTATGCCCTTACGTTTTCTCTTTAAAAGAAAATTCCTGCGATTGCGACAGAAAAACAAGAAACAAACGAAGAGAACAACTTCATTTCTTTGGAAAGACAAGCAGTGAGGTTCAGAGGAAACAATTACGCAATTCCTTCAGAATTTCTGCCGTTGTTAGCACTGACACACAACATTCAGTATGGAAGATTGAGTATTTAATAAAACGAAGGCGACGTCAAACAAACAAAATGCAGAAAACGTGAAGTTTTGTCCCTTCAACTTGGACGTCATGAGACAGAAAAGGATTGAATGCGTCAGTCCTTTTTTTTCACGTCAGACACTTTTGGACGTTTTTTTTCCGTCCTAGCCAGTAGTGGATTTACTGTTATGACTATTAAGAGTTGCCACTTCTCATTAACTTGTAGGTATAATCCTCCCTTTTAATTTTTATGTTGTCTTTCTTGCCTCTTTAAAAGTTAATTAACTGCGAAAATCCGCAAACTTCCAACACAATCGCAATCGTAGTAGCAAAAACAAGGGTGGGAAATCTTCTGCTTTCTTTTTGCACGTAAATCAAAAAAAGGAGTGAGGCAAAACGGATAGAGGGATGGATTTATGAGATTTCAGTTGGAAGTCTGTTTTATCTGTGTACTGTTTTTCTTTCTTTTTTTGTGTGTGCGTATATTTAATTAAGAGCAGATCTTGGAACAAAGATACTGTGGAGTTTGCGTTCGTAGGATTGAGTGCTTTATTTGAACGCGGGGAGGTGGAAAAGCGATGGCGGAAGCGTTGATGTAGGTTGAAGATGAGCGATGATAAAGGGATGGTGTAAGCGGACAAGCAATGAAGCTTACAGCGCTCCCCCAAACCACCGCCATTCCAGTATGCCTCCTCCAAAACTTCGTTCCGGATCCGCCACCCTAGTCACGCTGCATCCACTTGTTTTGTGCCAATCACCCTGATCATTAGGCTGTGTTGGATTTCGATGTTGATGGTCCACAATCTTTGGGATAATTTGAGGCTGAAGGAAAGAGAAGTGATTCATTGTAAGTCAGTGTGAGTAACTTGTGAGAAGTTGAATCTTTTTTTTTTCTTGTTTTATGTTGTGTTAACTTTCCTGAACACAGGTTTTCTTTTAAGTTCGATCAAAATTCTAGGTAAAAATGACACGCTTTTTTTCCGCATATTTCAGAGTCGAAAACCTCGGAACGCCTACTAGTTGTGTTGGTTTAACTTAAATTCGCAAAATGAGGCACTAAAACAACAAGGGGGGAGATTATATTAAGTACTAACAATCTAGGTGCATCACTTTCCCACACGAACAACACCGTAAGGCCAAAACTTGCTTGTTCAAACTTTGGTTGCTAAAAACTTGCCTTGTGCAACCCCACTATACCCGGTACAAGGAAGAACACCAGAAGGATGGTAAATTCAGGGTTCATTCCAGGGCCAGGCGGTCTGTCCTTGGGAGATGTTGTCCAGTGGTTCAAGGATGCTCTGATTAGGGCCTCTAGCAGAGTAGCACACTTCAGGAAGAGTTCTTAGCTGGTTAGGGACTAGCTCCCAGAGTGAGGCTGCAAGGGGCTGCAAGGGGCTGCAAGGCCTTAAGTACCTAGAGCTGCCGCCAGTACCTGCCACTGGTGGTGCAAGGTACATCCTGTATTATATTCTGGTATCCCATGAGCCATCTCTGCTAGCAGCTACCCCTAGGGGCAGGCAAAGCCAGAGCCATCCTGACCACTGATCTCCAGAGACTGGACCATACATCAAAGTACATAGCATTACTGGAATACATTAATAAAGATGTAGAGTATACAGAATACATAGCATGGAGCCATAGCATCAAGGTAAGGATTCCCACTAAGGCCCTAGTTTAAGGAGTAGGAGGAAGCTGTGGAAACCGTCATTGCAGAGGTCCCGCCCCCGAAAAGAAGCGTCCTCGCTTCGCCAAGATAAGTGAAAATTATTCATTAAGCTATGCTATTTATTTATACATACAATAATCACGGTTCTCAGAAATTATTCAAAAATAATACCAAGAAGGCGCGAATTAACAAGTTAAACTTAAGGATGCTATGGGGACGTTCAAGCTTTTTATCTCCTAATAATTTAATCGTTTGATTGTTCCATCAGGGTTACATTACCTACGCGTATCAGTAACGTTTTTGTAAGGTCTGGGAAATCTTTGAGCGTCAAAATTCAGACATTATTCCCGTAAAAACCCGCTACGCAAACTTAATTACTTGAATATTTTCACGAAAATTATGCAGAAGCAAAAACGATTTTCAACATTTAAAATACAATCACAATCAATCAGTGCAAAAACAGTCAAGAAAAAAAACTAAGTGCTTGATGCACGAAAATTCACTTAAAACAAAAATTGTAACCATGAACCATCGGTTACCATTATCATTACCTAAGAAAGATTTTTACTACATAATCCTAATCGTCAAAATTGGTTGTCAAATATCGGTAACAACACGCGTTTAATGTGACTAACGCGGTGACAATCAGCTAAGTTCACCTTGAAATTAAGCTTGCAATTGTTAAATTCAAGCATTGTTACATTCAATAATCGCTATCAGTTGATGGATTCATGAATCAAAATAACAAATTTAAGTTGCTGGGGAACGGTTACCAAGCTCAACTCCAAGCACGAGCCCCCAATTCTATTTCATTATGGCAAGCTCAAGTACCCCTGGCAAGGAGCCACTCCAAGCTGATCTTGATAAGGCCATTAATGAATTCTTTAGAATTATCTCAACTCACACGGAGCCTCAAAGACGACCCGGAGCTATCGGCTACATAAACCGCCAATTAGACATGATACTGTACGGGTATAACCTATACCACGACCAGGGGCCTCCTGGCCAACTTCACCCTACCGATGGGTCTGAGCTAGCGTGGCGTGTCCCGCAAGCAAACCCGCCTGAGGCCCTGGGGTTTTGGGCCCCCCCCCCCCCCCCCCCCATGAAGACGTCAATCCAGAGGAGGCCGTTGGGTCCGAAGTCAGCACTGAACTGGCTAGCAACTCGTCACTTTTCCCGGACCCCGGAAATTTAACCGGTAAGCCGTAAACTAAACTCACTCCGTTACTTTCCCATTAACGTAACTCATGACATGTGTTACGTTCTCGTTGCAGATGCGAGCCCGGATTCCGGGGTGCCTGAAAGCGGCGATGACTTGTAACCCAGCAACTGTTAATTCCCTATGTAATCGATTTAATCCTTCTTCAATCATAATAAATCAACCCTTGTGAACTTTAGCAGAGTTCCTATAAAGAGAACCTTCATAACTGCATCATAGTTATTATTTCATAGCGTTTAGGTTTGGTTAAATCCTTTCAAACTAATTATCAATAATGTAAATATCCGCGTGTTACCTGATTCTTTGCACCTACATGTTATGTTTTGTCTATACGCACACCACAATTTGCATACGAAATTATTTTTAGATCTAGCTACTGCTGGCCGAAAGAAGACCTAGAAGAAACACAGTAACTACCTTTAGATTTAAGTTTAAAATTCTTCATGATCTGCTTCACTAACTGGGTAACGCTCACCTTCAACTTGCTCACGTAAATTATCTATATGATACACATAACGAGAAACAATACCCGTATTAAGATCTTTAAGCTGATAAGCTACAGGACTAAACTTTTTAACAATCTCGTAATTTCCGATGTAAATTGGTGCTATTTTTTTCATAAAACAGCAGGATTTGTCACTTTTAGGGTGATTTCGAATGTAAACTTTAGTTCTGACTTCAAATTCTTTACCAGTCTTATGTTTATCCGCCTTTGCAGCACGATGTAACTTAGTTGCTTGATGTTTACGTACCGCTCTCCTGCCTATCGCATGCATGCGTGACGTTAAGTTTAAGATGTGTAATGGGTAATTAACCTCGTCCGTTTGTACTTTACCGACAGGGGCTTCGGGCATTCGTAACTCCCTTCCTGTCGCTAACATACTTGAGGTGAAACCCGTCACCGAATCAGTTGCTGAATTTAATGCCAAACTGAAGCTGTTTCAAACGTAGATCCCAATTTCTATGACCCAATTTCTCGTCTTGCACGTAAATTGCTAGCGTTTCTGTTAACTCTTTCATCCATCGTTCAGCTAGGCTGGACTTAGGTGAATAGACTGATAGAAATCTAGCCTTGATACGCCATTGTAGGCATAAATTCTTCATTATTTGCCCCCTCAAATTATTGGAGCTGTCGGAAAAAATTTCCGCTGCTACGTCATGCCGAGAAAACACTTCATCAATGAGTACTTTTGCTATAGTTTTAGCTTCAGCGTTTCTTAAGGGAATCAACTCAACCCAATGACTCCACTTATCAAGCACCACTAGGATGTAAGTAAAACCGTTTGTACTCCGTACCAGTGGGCCTTTCAGGTCAAACACAATACTCTTCCAAGCTTCCTTTTCAGTTACTATCATCGTTTTAGGCTTCTTACGAGTCTGCTTCACCTTATGAACCTGACAAACTTTACACGTCCTTACGTAATTTGAAATCAACTTTGAAGCGTTCATCCATGTGTACAAATAAAATATGCGTTTTATCGTTTTGTAAAAACCCATATGAGGACCTGTAAACGTATCGTGTACAAGCTGAATGATTTTCTTTTGCTGCGAACGGGGCACCAGAATTTTGAAATTCGGCGCATCAATAACATCTTTATTAACATCCACATAAATTATTCCGTCACGCACAATCGATTTTGGCTGATAGTTCAGTACGAATCTATGAACTGAAGGCGAGTTATACCTTACTTCCTTCGTTTCTCCTTCTAAAGCTAACTTTAATGCTAACGTGTATTTGTCCTTTAACGTTTCTGCTCTAATCTGATCAAGTGTAATTTGCTCAACATCGATCTGATTACACAAACAATCGTTGTTAAATACATAACAATTCTGACCCGTTCGTTCATCCATAGCTGGTATCAAGATTGGATTAGTGATAGGAGTAAAGTCTCTCTCAGATTCGTATCGTCTAGACAACACATCCGCGATGCGATTCTATGCAACTGGGACGAAGCAGATCTTAGCGTCCAGCTGAGATAACTCCACAAGCCACTTCGCTAAGCATCCCGTTGGTGAGCTTACCTTGGATAAAATCGAAAGTGCCTTATGGTCGCTGAAAATTGTTATCACACCCCCTTCTATGTATCTACGCCACTTACGTATTGCCCAAATAGTACTCATCAATTCCTTTTCTCTATTAGAAAATCTCTGTTCAGGTGACTGTCAAACGTCTAGAGATTATATCTATGGTTTTCTACTCCTTAGTGAGAAGATCGACCTGATATAAAATCGCTCCAGCCCCAGAGAAGGATGCGTCGGCCATAATTATCCAAGGCTGATTGTAATCAGGCGCTGCTAACAAGGGAGCGTCTACTAACATCTTCTTGATTTTCTGGTAAGCTTGTTCCTGCTTCGCCTCCCAGACAAATTTCAGAGTTTTACCTTTTAGCACCGCAAATAAAGGCGCCGCAATCGCCAAGTATGACATCACAAATCTACGGAAAAAATCCGCCAAACCGAGAAATTCGGAGGTTATTAATGCTTTTGGGGCGTGGCCAATTCTCCAGTATTTCCTTCTTACTAGGATTCAGCAAAACCCCCTCACTCGTAACCTTATAACCTAACAGGGTTATTTCTTTCTTACAAAAGTCTGTCTTCTTTATGTTTATTTTAAATCCTTCACGACCCAAAATCATTAGGGTGTCTTCGATCGCCATCAAGTGCAATCGGAATTCTTGTGACATAATCGAGATATCATCAAAATAGCTCTGTACGTTCAGATAATGTAGAGGGGCGAGCATTCGCGAAACTGGGGCACAGAAAAACGCTGGTGCTTGCTTAACCCCAAACATGATTTTGAGAGGAGTAAAATTTCCGAACTGGGTGCAAAAAGATGACACCTCACCTGCTCGTTTCATCACCCCCACTTGCCAGTATGCCTCGGTTAGATCAAAAAGAGTTAGGTACTTGCTCTTAGGCACCTCTGCACCATATCATCAATTCTTGGGGTTGGAAAATTCTGCATCTTGCTTATTTAATTTAATTTATTGTATGCTAACACAAAACGCGTGGTGTTATTCTTCTTGGGGATTATAAACGCTGGAGAACACCATGCACTCGTGCTGGGGACGATAACCCCAAGCTCCAGCATCCGATCTACATGCTGACGCAATTGCAACTCTTTAAACTTCAAAACTGGATAGGGCTTCAACGCGATTGGTGGGTGATCGCCAACATCAATATCCATAACTGGGCTTATCAGACCAATTCTCGAACTGAAAACAAATCTATATTTCATTAATACCTTGAACAACTGTTCTTTTCCGTCATCTGTTAAAACGTCACTCTCATTTACTTTATTACGAATGTCTTGCTCTGTGGCACAAAACTCATCTGGCTCTATGGGTGTAGCAGTTGCCTGGGACTGATGGACTTCGTTTATACCCGGCTCCCGATTCAGTTTGTAGATTTTCGAAGGTTCATCCTGCCAAAACCAAGTGTTCGACGCGAAATTTGGCTGTAAACCCGTTGACTGCTGAAGGACTACGCCAAGGATTACCGGCTGGATTGTGTTTTCCATCAAGATCAGGGAAAAAGTTACAGTTCGTTGCGCAATCTGAAACGTAGCCAAAACGAAACCCGGACACTCAACGAAACGAGTATCGGCAACTCTAACCCAATAAGGACGTCGCGTAAATTCACAACCCATTTTTAATAAGTCACCTTTTAGTGAAATATTTACGTAGGACATTGTACTTCCACTATCGAGTATGGCGTCTGCATATTCTTTACCGAATTTAAGTAAAAAAAATAAGCACACGGTGCTGGTGTAGGCTCAACAAGATCGCCTAGACAATTTCTGTTAGGAATTGGTCGGTTTTGAAAAGAAGACACGCCATTTCCAGCTTCACCGACTAAAACTGGATGGCTTTCGGGTTTTTTTTGGCACTAATTCCTTAGCATCAGAATCCAACTGAATTTCATGAAGTTGTGCAACAGTGCTTCTATTCGGAGGATAATCAATAGCAGGATTTACACGACAGTTTTGTGTTTCGTGCGACGATTTTTTACACTTCGAGCACCAAATTTCCTGTGCATGACTACCACTACCATCATTACGACCACGGCTGCTAAAAAAAGCTCTACTATTTCCGCGCCCATTGCTACTATTTGAATTACTGTTATTGCTGCCGTTTTCCTAACTACAACCCAATTTTGTTGGTGATTTGACCTATTAGGGCAGAATTTAGAAGTCCACCCAACCGTATTACAAATGTTACAAGTGTACCTTGCATCGTATTTAGGCAAGAAACTAGTGCTGTTCTTCGCGTCACCACTACCACGTTTTCTTCCATTTCTAGTGTTACCAACATTTGAAACTCCAGGTTGGATTTTATTAGCCTGTCTCCTTTGAATCATATTTTCCAAGAAAAGACCTTGCATTTTAAAATCTATTAAAGAAGTGAATTTTCTTGACATCACGGGCATGTGAAAAGTCGAATTCAGTGTTTCTAAAATAGCCTCAATTTGATCAAAATCACTGATTCTAGCACTGTGTTTTGTAAAATATCTGTGCATTTATTAAAATGCTTAATAAAACTTTCATTTTCCTGCATTCTCATAGCTCTAACCTTAGCAATTAGGTTATACCCATGTGACTGTACTTCAAACTTAGCCAAAAACAAGGTTTTAAAATTCTCCCAACTAGAAAAAGGTTCATTTGCCAAAAACCAGTCAACAGCATCCCCTGTTAACCATGATGGAACAGTTTGGTGGATAAATAATTTCTCATCAACCTTTCTAACCTTTAAAATTCTTTTCAATTTCATGATAAAAGCTGAGGGGAAAATTTTGTCATTCAACCCATTAAATTCTCCAATTTTCAAAGCTTCCATTTTAGGCAAAGGTATTGACATTTCAACAGCTCTTTGGTAATTATTCTGTGATGAACAGCTAACAACATTTGAACTACTACCACCTAGATTACTGCTAGGTGTCATAACAGGCAAACTGAAAACATTAGTTGTTGAAGTTAATGGTGGCTTAGGTGCAAAACTTGAAGCAGGCCTATTTGCAGAATTTGCACCTCCCCATAAAAAATTAACTACTGAATCCAGTTTAGCACTCAAATCCAAGATGGCAGTGTCAGTAGAATTACTAGCTGAAAAAGGTTGGTTAAAAGAGTTTGGCACATAAGTAGGCATTTGAGCTGACACTTGTCTAGGCCCAGGCAAGGGTGCAGAATAATTTGCCATTGAAGGCAGAGTCACTGAAGGCTTGCCAAGCATTTGGAACACTTGGTCATTTGGTAATATAGAACATGTTTGAACATGTTTGGGTCAGTCCATGTTAGGGTCACTGGAATTACCTGCTGCTGCTGCAAATTAGCTGTAGTTGTTATTGAAGCTACACAAGCAGGAGGAAAAGGAGGTGGAAAAGGCAAATTCACATTTGAAGGCACGCCTGGTACAAATGGAACACCTCCTGTAACACTAGTATTACTTGCAACTGGAGAAAATAATTGTCCAACATTTGGTAAAGTCAATGCAGGGCTTGACACACTAACATTTAGGCTTGCTGAAGTTGCATTTAGACTTAAATTAGGTGTCACTTGAACATTAGGGCTAGCTGGAGGAAACTGAGCTGCTAAACTTGATGGGGTAGCCCCTAATGGTGATTGCACAACTTGTGGAATAATAGGGGTAGTCATCCTAGCTGCTTGTTCTCTTCTAGTCCTAGGCCTTTTCCCTATTATATTAGGGTCCTAACTTAAACTCCAAGATTCAGGGTCTAAATCTGGCTAAGATCTAGTGGACCTTGGCATCAAATCACACACTATTGAAAGTCTTAGGCCTATAGGCTATGGAGAGTCACTTCAAGGCTAAAATTCAGTAGCCTACACAAATCCAAAGTAATCAGGATAAAGTCTCAGCAAAGGTAAAAGTCAAAAGGCACTAGCCTACATAGGCCCACACCGGAAAAAGCACTGACTGATCCAACTAATCTTCACTGCAATATAAAAGTTATTGATATCTCAAACACAGTTCACAATACTCACAACTACTCAGGTTGTCTCTTGGTTACACACTGAAGGCCGGGGTCCCAGGTGGAAATGGAACACCCAAGATGGCTGCCGGCATTCCAAAAAGGCTTCTTGGTGAAAATGGGTCCCTTCCTAGATGAAAAATGGACGGCCGATGCACCACTTGTGCAACCCCGCTATACCCGGTACAAGGAAGAACGCCAGAAGGATGGTAAATTCAGGGTTTGTTCCAGGGCTACGTGGTCTTTTCTTAGGAGATGTTGTCCAGTGGTTCAAGGATGCTCTGATCAGGGCCTCTAGCAGAGTGGCATACTACAGGAAGAGTTCTTAGTTGGTTAGGGACTAGCTCCCAGAGTGAGGCTGCAAGAGGCTGCAAGGCCTTAAGTACCTAGAGCTGCCGCCAGTACCTGCCACTGGTGGTGCAAGGTACATCCTGTATTATATCCTGGTATCCCATGAGCCATCTCTGCTAGCAGCTACCCCTAGGGGCAGGCAAAGCCAGAGCCATCCTGACCACTGATCTCCAGGGACTGGACCATACATCAAAGTACATAGCATTACTGGAATACATTAATAAAGATATAGAGTATACAGAATACATAGCATGGAGCCATAGCATCAAGGTAAGGAGGCCCACTAAGGCCCTAGTTTAAGCAGTAAGAGGAAGTTGTGGAAACCGTCGTTGCACTTACACAATCGGTTTTGGGAAAGTGGGACGTTCATTTAGACATTTTTGTGTATTTCTGTGTTTGGTGACGTCCGTGATGAGGAAACGAAACATCACGTGTACTAGGTTTTTATTTGTTTGACTTGGTTTTTATTTTATTTAAGACTAAACGAAACTTTTCTAGTGAATTTTGTGTGTAAGGCGACCAATGATACGATTGACGTTCTAAGGCTGATTACCATTTCAGAATGTTTTGTTTACATACACACCATACTTCTCTTAGAGCCTAAATTATTGAGTATTCAGTGTGCCATTCGTTCTTTACATATAGAAAGAAGTATGGCTCATTATTCATTAACGATAGAGATTCTGACACTATTTCAAAACAGTTATCACCAAGGTACAGTCAGGGGCACTCCCAATGTCACATTCGCTGCCCGATGCTTCCCTGCTTGGCTAAGCTTCCCAGCTCGTCAGGTTGTTCTAGATCAACGAAGTAGGAGGGGAGAGCTGCAATACGGAGTGTTGAGTGTTGGCATATTATTTACGTTTGTTGTTCCCCTGGCCCAGCGTAAAGTTTTTAACTGAGGTCTCTTTTCCCTGGCCCATAAACTCATTATTGAGATGCCCAGAAAAGACTTAAATTAACTGACCAAAGTTTAGAAAAAAAAACATTAGAGCTCGTATCCCCATACTCACAGCCGTGAAGGTGCACGAATAAAAACGGATTAAAGTTCACTCGAACGCAACGAACTATAATTTGAACTCCAATACCAGGGAACAAGGACTGTTTTTATCAATGGTTATGTCAGAAAGAAAGCCCAGTTTATGTTTGAAAAGTTTAATGTTTCGATGTTTAAGCGTGCACGCATAATAATTGAGCTTTATACAGACCTTTTTAAAAAATATTTTTCTGTGTTTGTTGTTTCATATTAAATCTGTTTCGTGTGAGTGAGTATATGTGTATTTTAAGTGCATTTATAATTTGTGAAACAAGCGTTATTTTGTGTGTGTTTGTGGGTTTACGTTTTGCGAATTGGAGTTCAAATTATAGTTCGTTGCGTTCGAGTGAACTCTAATCCGTTTTTATTCGTGCACCTTCAGGGCTGTGAGTATGGGGATACGAGCTCTAATGTTTTTTGCTAAGTTAATTTGTTGGGTTTTTTCGCTTCCTTTTTATATTAATTGCTACGGTCTAGTCAATCATGTGTCCACTGTTCACCGATTTTTGTTTTCGAAAAAAACGGAACAATAGAAATGCATACTTATGTTCAGGGGGGGGATTGAGGCTTAATGGCGCGTCGACAACTTGGTCATTACCGCCAACCTCAGTCACAGTGCAGTGGTCCGGGTTGCCACTGCACCACACATTACAGAGATGTTATTCAAACCCCTAATCTAAATCTTGTCATACATCTGTACCTCCTGCAAAAATTGAAAAACACCGGACAGGAGGACAGACCTATCGCCCAACTGACGCGCAATGTCATGCGGAAGATGGAACCGACGACGAACACCATCAAGATGGCGACAATCAACAAGCAAGTGCCGGACCGTAAGTGGCCGTCGACACCAAGAGCATTCAGGAGGGTCAACCCCCCGCAAAAGGAAACAGTGAGTAAGTCGGGTGTGACCAATTCGCAAACGGGCCAACACAACCTCCTCACGGCGACTGCGGCGACACGCCGAGTGCCACTCCTCGACAGTCCCTTTAATGGCCCGTAATTTGTTACCGTCCTGTCTGTCCCACAAGGTCTGCCAAAAAGCGTGTAACCTCAGACGCAGAGTTGGAAAGGCATCTGAGGGAACAAGGCTGAGATTCCTACCGAGAGGGCCAGAAAGGGCCCCTTTCGCAGCAGAATCAGCTTGTTCATTCCCTGCTATCCCAACATGGCCCGGGATCCAGCAAAAAAGCACGATTTTCCGCTGGCCAGGCAAGCGAGAAAGCAAAGCTTGAACACGTTGTGTCAAGGGGTTCCGAGGATTGTAATTCGCCAAGGACTCCAGGGCACTCATGGAATCACTAAAGATAATGAAATGCGTGCCCTGAAGGTCAAGGATCCATTCCACCGCCAAACCAAGAGCCAAAAGCTCTGCAGAGAACACAGAATAGCCTGATGGAAGGCGATGGGCAACCGTTACACCCTTACACACACAAGCACACGCCACGCCAACGTCGGACTTCGACCCATCAGTAAACAGGCGCTGATAACCGGCGTACTGAGAACTCAGCCGCCGGAACTCCTGTAAGTACCTTGCTGGTAGAGTGGAACCCTTCGGGAGGGACGCCAGAGCAAAAATGAAACTGCCACCTGGGACAAGCCAAGGGGCAACTGGCATTCTCCCAAGCCTCAAGACGCAGGGCATTTCAAAGGCTATTTCCTGACAGGACTGCTGGAGCCTATCGCGGAAATCACCCTTACCCACCCTGCGTCTACCGACTCGCAAGTCTGGCCCAAAAACCATGGACCAAGCAGGACTGGATTGCACAGCACGCAAACGCACAGCATACTGAATGGCAAGCTGTCGCCGACGAATGGCCAAAGGTGGCTCCGAGGCCTCAGCATAGAGGCTGACCACTGGAGAAGTTCGAAAAGCCCCAGTCGCCACACGCAGGCCACTGTGATGCACAGTGTCCAACATCTGGAGAGTGGAGTCACTAGCCGAATCATAGACCATACACGCATAATCAAGTTTGCTGCGGACAAGGGCCCGGTAGAGGCGCAACATGGCAGCGCGATCGGCACCCCATGAAGTGCCCGACAGGACCCGCAAGATGTTAAGCGCCCGCAAAGCCTTGTCTTTAAGCTGGCGTAAGTGTGGAAGCCAAGACAACCTGGAATCGAACACCAGACCCAGGAAACGTGCCTGTGGGACAACAGGAATTTGTGCCTGCCCCAAGTACAGGCAAGGATCCGGGTGCAGTGTTCGTTGGCGGCAAAAGTGGATGCACACAGTCTTGTCCGGAGAAAACCGGAAACCATTACTTACCGCCCAGGTCTGGACTTTGTTAATTGCCAGCTGTAGCTGCCGCTCGCAGGTCTGCATGCGAGCTGCCCGAAAGCGCAGGCCGAAGTCATCGACAAACAATGACTGGGGAACAGCAGCTTGCTGAGCAATGGGGTTGATCCCTATAGCAAACAAGACGACACTAAGAACACCTCCTTGAGGCACACCATTCTCCAAGACAAACGGGCGGGAAAGAGTCGCCCCGACACGAACGCGAAAAGAACGGCCCGAGAGGTAAGCAGAAAGCAACAGTGGCAACTGTCCCCTCAAGCCATAGTTATAGAGATTACGGAGAATCCCATAACGCCACGTCGTATCATACGCCTTCTCCAAGTCAAAGAAAACCTGAACCAGATGTTGACGCAGGCGAAAAGCCTCCCTCACATCCGATTCAAGGGCAACCAGATGATCGATGGTTGACCGAAACCGTCGAAAGCCGCACTGGGACGCAGATAAGAATCCCCGTGATTCCAGCACCCAGACCAACCTCTCACCGACCATCCGTTCCATAAGCTTACAGACACAGCTAGTCAGAGCGATTGGGCGATAACTGGAAGGAGCAGTAGGGTCTTTGCCCGGTTTCACAATCGGGATGACCACTGCTGTCCTCCACGCTGCCGGAACAGAGCCTTCCGCCCACACACGGTTGAACATCTCCAGCAAGAACTGCTGGGAGGCTAGAGGCAGATGTTTCAACAGCTGATAGTGAACATCATCAGGCCCTGGGGCGGAGTCATGCGACTTGGACAAAGCTGAAACAAACTCCTGCCTGGTGAACGGTAAATTGTACTCCTCTAGCGCGTCGGAGCGAAAGTCTAGAGGGTGAGCCTCTTCACTACGTTTTATTCTGAGGAAACCAGGATCATAATGGTTATCACTCGAGACCTGCGCAAACGCAGACGCAAGACAGTCGGCGATATCCGGCACAGAAGATATCACGGTATTCGCCACCTTCAGCTGTGAAACCGGGGAAGGCACGGTCTTCCCCGAGATCTGGCGCACCTTCCGCCACACCTGCTGAGAAGGCGTGGAGCGCGTGATCGACGAAACATAAACTGCCCACGAAGCACGTCTAGCCTCACGGATGACAAACCTGGCACGGGCACGACAGCGCTTAAAGGCTACAAAGTTGTCAGCAGTTGGACTGACTGTAAATGCACGCAACGCTCGCCGGCGGGCCTGAATGGCCTGCCCGCAAGCAGGTGTCCACCACGGAACAGGAACCCGCCGCGGCTGAGTGGACGTACGCGGGATAGTAGCATGAGCAGCAGCAAGGACCACGTCAGCGAAATGAGTGGAAAGTTCATCCACATCAGAAAAGTCCTCAACCGCACGCTGAAATACAGCAGCCTCAGCAAAAGCTGACCATTCAGCACGTTTAAGCGCCCACCGGGCTGGCCTGGAAGCCACAGAACCCCCTTGTGTTGTGGACAACACAATGGGGAGGTGATCGCTTCCATGCAGATCGGCAGTGACACCCCAAGTGAAGTGAACTGGGATGGCCAGCGAGCAAAAGGCTAAGTCCACCGCCGACCAATTGCCCGTGGCCAGGTTACAGTGTGTCATGGCTCCATCGTTCAGGATGCAAACAGACCCCCTCTGCATCCACTCCTCAAGGATCCTCCCTTTGTTGTCTGTATGAGGTCCTCCCCACTGGACATGGTGGCTGTTAAAGTCGCCCAGCAATAGAAAAGGGGCAGGAAGCTGGCGGACCAGGTCCTCCAGGTCACCAACCCCAAAGACCTCATCCGGTGGCAAATAAAGCGAACAGACAGTAATATCGAAGTGGAAAGAAACTCTAACTGCTACCGCCTGAAGCCTAGTGTGCAGAGGCACACTGGCGTGCGGCTGAGAGTGTTGAACCAGCACTGCAACACCACCATGAGCACGTGGCACAGGGTCAGCATCCAGACGGTAGACAGAATAACCTCGAACAACCGGATTATCTGACGCCTTAAAGCAGGTTTCCTGTAGACAGCAGCACAGAGGTCGCCAATGCGACAAAAGCAGCCGCAGCTCTTCGGCATGGGTCCGATAACTTTGGCAGTTCCACTGAACGATGGCATGCGCAGGCATTAGGGCGGGCTGAAGACTGAATCATTCTCCTCGACTCCTCCTCTGGGCGATCCGAAAACATCCGAATCCTCACCCGAATCAAAAGATGGAGTGAGGTTCAGAACAAAGTTGTCCTCGGAAGGAGGAAAAAGTTCCGGAGAATTGGAACAGGAAATCTCTCCCTGCTCCATGGGCAAAGTATCAACAAGATGTTGAGGGGACACAACGGACCCCTCAGCAAGCTGGCCGTTCAACGACCGTTTCACCTTCTCTCCTGGTGGCGACGTCCTCACGGGCGGTGTTGAGGCTTGACCAGCAGGAGCCTTCTTCTTCGTTTTCTGTGGTTCACTCCGGGCAGGCGGAAGCTTAGCTGAAGCTTTAACCTGCCTGGGAACAGATGCAGCAGCAGAAACAGCAGCAGGAGCAGAAACAGCAGCAGAAGCAGAAGCATTTGCAGGCTGGGCAGATGTAGACGGCAAGGCAGCAACCGGGTCCGAAGGACCCAAAAGACCCTGCAGAGATGGATGTTGCAGAGTCAACAAAGTTATAAGCTTGCCCACCGTCGTCGTCAAAGACCTGAGCTCAGCGCGTAAATCTGCCAAATCAGCAGACTCACTAACTGGGCCAGGCAATGGCGCACTGCACACCTGCGCAAAAGAACGTGTCATAGCCGGCGCCGATAGTTTGGCTTTCTTTCGGGCCTCCGAGTAGGAAAGCCCGTCCTTCACCTTTAGTTCCTGCACTCGACGTTCCTCAACATAAACACGACAGTCCCGTGAAGAGGCTTGGTGCTGACCACCGCAGTTGACGCACTGCTTCGGGCCAGCACAGTCAGCGCCTTCATGGGCTGCCTGAGCACAGGAAACACAG
>JAHWFP010053238.1:2432-25901 GCA_023313725.1 Lithobius niger | reverse complement strand
GCATGTCCCTACTCCTTCAAACGGCTCTGCACCAAAACCCTTTGCTCTGCCGACTTTTCCATTGTTCTATTGGCCCTCAGCCAATCAGACCCCCGCAGCTCTCCTCGGCGTACACACTTTTGCAACCAAAATCCACTGCTCCAGCATAAAAAGCCCCCACACCCCTCCCTCCTCAGCACAGCTCACAGATCTCTCAAGCTAGAAGGGTCACGCCAGTCGGGAGTGGAGACGTCACGTCCGCGTGATGCCATGCCGGGCAAAATGGCAGTGGTACGTATGTTTATAGTAGCTTTTGAAAGTTTACTTTAGGGCGCGGCGCGGGGGGGGGGGGGGATAGTTTAAAAGGTTGAGCATAACTTCTAGCTTAGAGGAAATTATGGTGGCGACGCCTTAAGCGGCGTATTAGGTTCTCTCACCCATAACGTCAGAGTGGTTCTCTTACTAAAAACCAAAATCTTTCTTATTTGTTTTAAATGTAACTTTAATCCAAATAACTGACGGTTTGATCTTTGTGTGGGATTCATTGGTTATTCACTCCAGACGTACTTTATAAGTAACCGCGGCTTTTATAATTTGAGGAGTTGACTTCTAAACAGCAACTCTGGAAAGTTTAAGGCTCTGTTTTATCACTTAGAAACAAAACTGTGGAACGGTTGATCTTTCATACGTGTTTGAAACGTACTGTTTGATAGACTGTAACCAGCCTGGGCTTTTCAGTCTTGCGGACGACTCAAGTGAGCGTTCAGTATTGCTTTTTCTATTCGAAAATTTAATTGATTGTTTATCCAAAACACAAGTGTCGTTTTGATGTAACGTGTGAATTACGAAAATGTAAATTCAACTTTGTGCTTTTAAATACTTTATTTCAAAAGCTTCTCGTGCAAACTAAATGTAAAGTGTGCTTTTCATTCCCTGTTGTTAAAATAAAACCAGGAGTTTTAAACTTCAGTTCGTTTGCTCAATGATTAATTGTTTAAGTGTAAAATAAATATGTAGCCCATCTTTAGTTTTAGCTCTTGATAAACAGTTAAAGTCCATCGCTGGTGGCAGTGAAATACCAGCAGTATTAAGGTTAGGCCCCTTTAAGTAGGACCCGACGCTCCATCCCCCATGCTGGGACTGTAGCCCATGCTGTGCTTATGCCGTAAAGTCGTTATAATCACCGCAACACCTTAAGCTGAATCTCCGTGTCAAACCAGGAAACCGGGGGCGTTACAAGCACCTCAGCCGTCGTAGCGTCCGCCGTTACAACTCCTAAACAGCGACTTGTCAGTTCACGTGGAGGGCTCTACTGCAATTCTTGAACAATCTCTGGAGGAGCACGAGACAAAGGGTTCGCCGGTGATCAAAACAAAGGGTTCGCCGGCGATCCGGGCAAGTGGTTCGCCGGGCAGTGCGATGCAGAGTAAGCCGAGGCCGCGCGATGGAAAGACGGCGGCAAGTTCAAAGGACAGTCCAACTCACCACAGTGCCGTATCGATCTCGCGAAACGAAAAGAGAGAATGAAAACATTCTAAGAGCACTATACCCACGACGGTTAAAAAGAACAGTGGCCAAGTGAATGGGGTTAAATCTCAGGGCAATCTGTCAACACCAGAGAAAAGGGCTAGCGGACCCGATAAAAACAAGCCCAAAAAATTGACCAATCCGTCAGTGCCCGAGAAAAGGTTTAGCGGACAGGGTAAAAATGTGCAAAACTTAAGGATACACGTTCAGCCCCCGAGAAAAAGGAATTCGAACGCGAGGATGGTTGGCACGGGTCAAATAAGACTGCCCGCGCCCGAGAAAAGGGTCAGCGGGAGGGCGAGTAAAGAGGAATTACATATTGACACAGTGGATCCCATCCGTAGCAAGGCGGGCTTTTTTCACTGTTCGCCAGTTCGCAGCGATCGCAGCCCACGTATAACTATGCAGTTTGACGGATCGCAGTTATTTTAGGGATCACAGTCCGCACGGCGATCGCAGTTCACACGACGATCGCTGATCGCACATCGATCGCAGGCCGCAGGGAGATCGCAGCTCTCAAGCAGTTCATAGTGGGCAGGGGACTCACAAACGTTTAACACCCCGACGTCACCCGAGGGACAAAGAAAAGAATCGCAGTTTGCCGGTTCGCGATTTTTCACCAGGCTTCTCCGGACATCGCCGGACACCCCCGGACTTCTCCGGACATCCCCGTACCTCCACGAATCAACACTTTTCACCGGTTCGAGCGGTTCTCCCGCTGGTCATGGAACAGGAGTTTTACGAAGAAGAAGGTGAAGACGTTTATGAGGATGAACAGTTCTACTACCAAGACCACCTTGCTAGGAGTAACTCAGCCGCACGTAAACGGGAATGCGATCGTGGTTCCCTATCGCCGGAGGCGAAACTGGAGAAGGTGGTGTTCAACGAGGATGACGTTTTCGTGGAAGAAAGAAGCTTTGGGGATGAACAACACGATCAAGAAAAACAATAGCGGGAATCAGTCGCAATGGGGCCCCCCCCCCCCCCTCCGGAATCGACCGACAACGACGACCCCTTGGAGGAAGGACCTGGACTCATCCATTGGAAACAATTCATTCAGATGGCCAAAGATCTGCTATTCTCGTTCGTCAGTGGCTAACTCTTGATGACATCACGGCAAACAGCCATGGCTCGTGGTATAGTGCTACATCATAGTTACCAAAAAAAGACCCGCATTTTGGATACACAGAGTTCTGTATTTTTTTGCCACCATAAAAAAAGAGGTAAGCAGAAATGGTGGGATGCTTTTACAACACCCCTCCTTCTCCTCCCCCCAACTAGAAAAAATTAGTGCATCATACTCTCCGAAAAAGGCCCGGTTTTTGGATACATATGGTTCTGCAATAATTTTTTCGCCACTGTGCAAAAAAGTTTGGAGCAGGGGAGAACTGAAAGCAAGGTTCGTCATGCTTTTCCACCAGCCCACTTACTAGAAAGTTGCACGATCGAACAGACACTAGCCATTACTTCCATGATAAATTGGGGCAATGACTTGTCATGATCTGCTATCACGATTTGTCATGACCCACTATCATGATTTATCATCATGAATCAGCACCATCCTGAACATCCTGACACATCATGAAAGCGGATCATGATATCATAAATCATTAAATCATAAATCAAGGGGCTTCCCCCTCTTTCCCCACACTAGAAAAGACACCTCCATAAAAATACGCATGGGGTGAAAATGCCCAACCAGCAACACCCCTGAAAAAGAAATCCTCATATTGGAGTAGGGTTAAAATGCCAAACTGCTGGAGTTTTCAGGAAGGTTGCTCAAAAAAGGTGCATTCCCCTTTTTCCTTACTTCTATAGTTTTAAACTTAATATTAATTGGGTCGTTTAGTAGCCTTTGCTCTTCCAAAAGTTTTAATTTATTCACTTGAAATAGTTCAGTTTCACCTTGCCCTATCTTCTGTAATGCTGCTTCACTTGTATTACCGTGTACAAATCTCCGAGCTAGTGACTCTACTTCGAATTGGCATCAAACCAAACCAATGCGACCAAGCCTTCCAGCTAATAAGCTCCCTGGATTTCGGCGCTGAACCAATTTGCAGGGCCGTAGCCAGGTAGCTCTCTCGTGGCTTGGCCTAGTTGGAGCTGTTTCCAAAGTATAAAACGTCTGCCTTAACATATGCCCTCGATAGCATACATAGCTCAGACACCAAAGCCAAAAGTCACTTAGCTGATCGAGAGGTCGAGATGTACATCAGCGCACCAAAATGCCATGCCGGGCGTCGCAGGTAGTAACTAAAAACTTGGATTAACTTCGACATTAACTTTTTAGGTCATTTATTCTAAAACTTTGATTTCTAAGTCAAATTGATTAGTTTTCGTGTATCATTACGGGGACATAGATTTCGGCACATTGGTTTCTTGGCTCTCCATAATTAAGAGTTCTAAGGGATTCTTCCTAAAAATCTGGGTATTTTATTGTTAACCGTTGTGTTAATTATACTCTAAATGTATTGATCGCTTAGAAATTTTTTCCGTGTAGTTACTTGAGCAACTCGGTTTTGCACTTATTCACGAAGGCGTTAATCACCTATGCAGAAATTGGCTGAAGTCATCAAGAAACTAATGGGGATTGATTAAAATATTGTTGATCAAATTTTGATTATTTATTCAAACGTGTTGCGAAACAAATATTCCTTGAACTGTTTACGGAAGGCTTGATGCTCATGTTTAACCCTTTACCAACTGTGTTGCCATACGGCTACAGCTGACAAGTCAGTGAAAAAAACAAGAGTCCAAATGCACGCCCAAGCTATGTGAGGAGTCCCCGGGGACCCCGAGCATAGCCGGCAAGCACAGCCCAGTGGTTAGCGTCGTCGTCTCCAAACCAACTGAATACCGGTTCGAATCCCACAACTGACAAAGGATGTCATAGTGACCGTTAAAGGGTTAACAGATTTTAAACTTGTAAATATCACTTAATGTGAACTCAATCATTAAAACTGCATTTGTAAAACTATACACGAATATGTTTATTGACCACTGTTAACAAACCTCCAATTGTTGTTGCATGATAATTCTTTTTATTGAAACTTTTACCATCTTAGATAAATGTATTTAACGTAGTTGAAATATTGCTAATTAAATTCTACACTGCCAGTAATGCATACTTTCCTTCCATGGCGGCAGTTCTCATTTACCAAGACTCAAGTTATTAAAAGCGCAGGCTTTGAAAACTCAATCCTTCACCGGGTTAGTAGACATTAGCTATGCTTGAATCTAAAACTCAAAACAAGTTGCCGATAACTTGAGTTCGTTACTATACCAGGAGTAGACATCTGTTAGTCACTGCACGTCGTAGCAGACGCCGCTACAAAAGTTGAGACTGAGATTTGTGTAATTACTATGAGCCAGGAGTAGACATCGGTTAGGCACCGCACGTTGTAGCAGAGGCCGCTACAAAAGTTGAGACTGAGATTAGTCAAGTTGAGTAAAATAAACCAACTTTCTTGCTAGTTGCTAACTTTTCTGAACATTCTTATAATCAGTACAGACATAGCATATAAATTTTAGTGCTTGCCTTATTCACATGGTGCAGCATACCGAATTGGTGAGATGTGGTATGGCCACAGTAAATTTACGTAGTCCCCTAGGTAAGTAGTTCAGGCCTCCGTAACAGGTCAGTGCAACGTTGATTTTGCCGACCATTAACAAGGACCTAGGCCAAATTATGAGATTTAAAAAATATGGGCATGGTCAATAACACGGGCATGGGCTTCTTGATTTATGATGAATTTGCATCAAAGCTTGATTACCTATATACCACTATTTATTTGGTACTAATGCAGTCGTGCATAATTGTCGTGCATGTGTAAGCACATTTAAAAAACCTATTACTTATTATTGTTTGCAGACGTATAAGCAGCCTGTCACAGAATACGAAGCAATAAGAGAGAAAGCCGCAAGCCAGAAAAGGGATGTGGAAAGGGCCTTAACACGCTTCATCGCCAAGACGGGTGACACGCACAAGTTATTCTGTGATGAAACCAACATGTTTCCACGTAAGGTCCAAAATTTCTTCATTTAGTGTGTTTAATGCACAGGTTCATGTCACCTTTCTTCTGGCACAACAGTGCTATACTGATTACCTCATTCAAAACTTGTAAGGAACAAGAAAATGTTTACAACAAGGAGCACGTTAATCCAAATGGAAAATATGACGACGCTGTGTGAATTATTCAAAAATTGGTGGCTGAACTAGCAAGTCTTAGTGTAAATGACCAATGAAAGTAGGTTTGCATCTTTGTTAAGTTTAATTTTTTAAGCTTGTTAGGGCTGTTCCGATACTAGGTACTTTTCTATATTCCGTTTCTAATTAATTAAAACTTCTAGATAAAATTGAAGGACTAAAACTAATCGTAAAATATATATTACCTGTTATGTTGCCTCGTAACCCAGTGCGCATGCGTGAACCCCTCCTATAAAATCCTCGTGTGACGAGCAATGGCATATTTTCTTCTCTAGCGGCCGTCTCAGACGCTCCTAGCTTCTCCTCAATATTGTTCTCCTGTCGTTGGCCAACCTGCTCCTTGCCGTAAGCTATGGCACGGTTCTAAAGAACTCCAAAAATCAGTGCGTAAGCCTACGCCTCCAGCCTCTTCGTCACCAGTTCCTGCTGTGGGTCGTCTTCCCTGAATGCTGCTCTGTCGGGGTTTCGTCCTCCTGTTGTCTGTCGCCGACCTTGTAACAGCGGATGCTACGACGGCTGAGGTGCTTGTAACATCCCCGACATTAGGTAGACTATCGGTCTTGTTAAAAATAATACTTTCGGTGATTTGTTGGTTTATCAAAGCACAGTCGTGGCTACGGACCCGATGTAGGGAATGGAGCGAAAATATCCTATCAATTTAAATAGGCTAACAAGTACTATTTTACACGGTACGCGCTGCTACCAGGTGGAGTGACATTAATTGCAAAAAATCCTGAGTTAAGAATAAAAGGGGGTTTACATGATATTTTAACTCTACAATTAATAACTGGGTAAAAACAACTGACGTTTAAAACTCTTGGTTTTATTTATAGACAGTTAACAAAATATAAAAAGCACTTTACATTTTCACACCTGAAAGCTTTAAGTAAAGCAAAACGAATTTACATTATTAAATTCAACAAACGAACTTTGGCGTTTTAGAAAAGAGTAATCTTTCACATCAAGAAAGTTCACTCAGGTCCGTTTCTACCTCCTAAAAATAATATGCAGCCGCAAGTTACAATTACGCCTACAGTATGTTGTTTGCGTTCAAATTCCCACAAACTCAACTAAACTTACAGGTAAATCTAAACTAGATCTGCTCAACGGGAGCACTAGCAATTTAAGCAGGACTTTCACTTAAATTAAGTTAATTAAAATAAGTAAGATCGACTTGGTTTTTAGGAAGGGAACCACCCTGACGTTTATGATTAACTAAGTTCAGAAACTGCCGATGTACGAAGTTAAAACATAAAAATTCAAGCTAGAGGTTAATTTAAATTTGTACTAGTAATTTAGGTTTAGGGGCCTAAAGTAAAACTTTCAACTAATCGGCATGACCACCCCCTAGCTTGAGATCTGTGAGCTGTGCTGTGGATGCTTTGAGCTTGGGTGGTTTTATGCTAGCAGGCAAACCGGAAGGAGGAGGGAAAGCACCTCCCCGTAGGAGAGCTACTACATGGGGGACTCTAGAGGTGGAGAACAATGGGAGAGGGAGGGACAGTGTCAGCTGGCAAGGGAACAAAGGGGCTTTTAAAGCTGCTCTCTGTGATTGGAGGAGGGCAGAAACTTTCGGAAATACTGACTGCTGGTTGGTGGGGCTGGCTGGCTGTGCAAGCAGCGAAGGGTTTGCCGACTTTGGGACTGAGGCTTGGGGAATAACGGCTAGTTTGTGTTTAACACAAAGGGACATCGGGAAAAGGCCTATTTACAAGTGGAAATAAATAATATGGATTTTAAGGCTCGTAGAGATGCTCAATGCTCATACAGTGAATAAATCACTGAGGCTAAATTAAACAAGCAATGAAATCCAAAACTGCGATGTTATGCATCACATACTGGGGGCGGGGGGGGAGGTATGAAGTATTTTCACAGAATACTTGTTTTTGGCTATGGAAAACAGATCTTTATACTAGATGACTTTAATAGAAAGATGGGCAAGCTAGTATTACATTGGGAATTGTTGGGTGGTCACCCTCGGCGATTTTTCGTAGGCAAACAACAAAAAAGTGGCGTCCGGAAAAATTGTCACTAAAATATCTTTTGAATGTCGAGCACGTGGTTGGGTTCAGGGGGGCAAGTGAAAATGTCAAAAGATTAAATAATTAATTCAGTGAAAAATACTAAAACGTATTTAAAGTTGGGGCATTAACTTTGCAGTGGCAGAACTTAGTTAACCTGGAAGTGGAAATTTTTCATATAATTGTGCGCGCTACAAACCACATAAAAAATATCACATTTGACAAGTTTACATCCTATTTATGAGGTTAAGTACCTTTGCAAAGGAAGCCCCTCCTATTCCACAACTAATCTAAACTGTGTCGGCTTTATGCCTATAAAAATGGAAAAGAAACGATTACATTTGTACAAATTGTTTGGAGTTACGATGACCGGAAATGTTTGCGTCGCAGCACAGTTTGGTGACTTTTTCTTAGGCTTGTAGCTGAAGAACCAGAAGGAAATTTTGAGTTCTGTTTTCGCAGAATGGAAGTATAAAGTTGTGACTATTAAGAATTTCTATGATGGCCATTTCTGTTGGTAACTCCTGGAGATCAGTGGTTTGAAGTTAGAGGTCGGATAAGTCAGGGGCGGGGGCACCAAGACTTGGAGAAAAAAAAAAAGTTCGTTGAAACGAAGTTTTCCCGGAGGTTTTTTTTTACAGCTGGAGACCGGTATTGTAACGGCGGATGCTACAACGGAGTAGGTGCTTGTAACATCGCCGGTCGCATGGTGTAACTGGATCTTACTATCAATCACTCTACTTGGCATTTACGTACCTTTTCGGTTAAACAGCACAATTGCTACTGTCCCGATGTAGGGAATGGAGCATTGAAGTCCTAATCTAAGACCTAACTAGTGATTAAATAGCGGGTAACGCTGCCACCAAGGTGGGAATCGGCTAGCTAAGTTAAATTTGAAGAGATTTTTCTTAAGTGATCATTTCAAATAGCAAACAAACTGGCGTTTAAAACTCCTGGTTTTATTTTGAACAGAAAATTTAAAAAGGTTACACTTTGCAAATTGGGCTTACTATTTACACAACTTAGTTTTTAGGTTAAAAACATTTCTAGAATTTTACATTAAATTCGTACACGTGAACTTGGGTTTAGTTCAAACAAAATAATTTCAAATAGAAACAGTGATTTTAGGCAACGGGGATTTCGCAAAAGAGCCCTCTAAATTACGAACAGTCTCGACTGTGTAGTAATAGTAGACCTACTTACAGTTATGTTTTACAAGGGAACACCCAAATAATCAAACCGTACCCATTGTAAACGAGCGCCACCGAAAAACGCCTGTTTTTCAAAAAAATTGAAATTTTTTTTTCTGAGGCACCAAATGCCTCGCCGAGGCACATTTCGCCGTTTCTTTAATAACGAACCAAATCGGCTCAAACTTTCTACATACATAGCCTGTCCAAATACAAGACACTTGGGGAAGCCCAAATCCGGACTTTCCACCATTAAGAACCTTTAAACGACGTTTGAAGATCATCTCAAAGCCACTACAGCATACCTTCAACATGGCTGCCATTGCTGAACCCTGTATTTTTGTATTGTCATTTTATCCCTTTTCTTTTAGGGCTAAAAGCCCGAACATACTAGCTTAGTGTATTGTGAGAGGATTTATACAGACAACCATTTATAGTGTGATATTTTTTATTGTGTTTGTCGGCCGCAATCTATATGAAAAATTTCCACAACGATCGAATTTTAACTTTACAATCTTAAACGTTAAATGTTCTCAGCAACTTAATGCGTTATAGCATTCATCTAAGCTAGTTTATTTAACCGCATTTATACTTTATTTATATTCTTTTACCCCCAGAAACGCTATCATATGTCCAAACGTATAAACGTATTACGATCTGGCATTCTACCGGACACGAATTTTTCAGTGTATATATGTTTGTTTTAGTTCTCCTCTAACCTGACTGAGACCTACCAAAATCTACGAATAGCTTGATCTACTATTAAACACTAAAAGAATTCTTAAAAAGATCTGTTTAACCCATTTCCGAAAATCAAACTGTGCAAGAACTTCGAATCCTCCATTTTTGCCCCCCTCCCCAGCCAAAACTAGTTGTGGTGTTTAACACTGCAGTTTACCGTTGAAGCTTGTTTAATTTAATAGTAATGTTCTATGCATTACCCAAAAGCCATGTAATAAGCTTTAATAAGAGCCTAATCACGTTGCAATCATGTAAATACGGAATCCATAACCAATAATACAAAGTAAAGGCCTATTTCCAAAAGTTCAATTGAGTGAAACTCCAAACAGGCCTATCTTTTCCGTCTTACATGTCCCTACTCCTTCAAACGGCTCTGCACCCAGTTCCTTTGTTCATCCGACTTCTCCTCCCACTTTCCATTGTTCTCAAGGCCCTCAGCCAATCAGACCCCCGCAGCTATCCTCGGCGTCCGCGCCTACTTCCGGTAATGTGTATAAATAAAACCCCAGCCCCAGAAGCATAGTTAGCACAGCTTACAGATTTCAAGCTAGAGACCGGTCACGCCAGTCGGGAGTGGAGACGCCATGTCCGGAGAATGCCATGCCGGGCACGATGGTAGTGGTTCGTATGTTATAGTTTAGCTTTTGAAAGTTCAGTTTAGGACCCCCATATTCTAAATTTTAGTTTAAAACTTAACTTAACTCTCTAGCTAGGGAAAATTATGGTGGAGACGCCTGTAGCGGCATCTTAGGTTTCCTCTCCCCATAACGTCAGAGTGGTTCTCTTACTAAAAACCAACTTTTCCAGTTTATTTTAAATGGATTTTTAACTTAAACTAATTGACGGTTTGATCTTTGTGTAAGTCAAATTGAAACAAACTGATGCCTAAGTGTAAAATTGCCGGGCTTTTTATAACGTAGAACAGTTCTCGAGGGAACTAAGGGAGGTTGATCTTTTTGTACTTGGAAAACTTAGAAACATAACTGTGGACGGTTGATCATGTAGAAACATACTGTCAGATAGACTTTAATCAGTTGCGGCTGTCAAGTCTTGCGGGTGTCTCCGAGATTTACTTTTTCTAAATGTGAAAATTTAAACTTTTACTCAAACATAAGCGTTGTTTGTTTGAATTGTAAATTGCTACTTTTGTAATTTCAACGTGTTGCATATTTAAATAATTGGTACTCAAAAGCTTTCAGAATCAAACCATAATGTAAAGTGTTGTTTTCATTCTCTGTTGCTAAAATAAAACCAGGAGTTTTAAGCTTCAGTCGTTTGCTAGACTTGATTAATTGTATTTTAGTGTAAAATTAAATATGTAGCCCATCTTTAGATTTTAGCTAGTTAAACAGTTAAATCCACCGTTGGTGGCAGCGATACCGACAGTTTAAGGCTAGGCCCCTTTAATTAGGATCGGCGCTTCATCCCTCATGCTGGGACAGTGTCCATGCTGTGTTGAATAACGTAAAAAGTCGTCATTAACACCGATTAACCTCAAGCTGAAACTCCACGTACACCAGGGAAACCGGGGGCGTTACAAGCACCTAAGCCGTCGTAGCGTCCGCCGTTACAGCTGGTGGCAGCGGTGGGATGAACAGGTGCTGTTCCCGTCAAGCGTTTTCCCCCCTGCCATGCTACATGCCTAGAAGGATGCAAGCCACTTCCAACTAGATGTCTGTGGTCCAGCCAAACATGGCCACGAAGCAGATGCCTGTGACTAAGTTACAAAAAGTCACGAAGCAGAAGTCGTACTAAAGCTAAAAAAAATAGTACAACCCCCGCCGCAGCTCCAACCACTGCCGGGGCCAGGAAGCAACAGCTGCTGCTTCCAGTAGACGTCCTCAAGCCGAGAGCCGTCTCAACCCCAACCGATGCTGTAGGAGGAGAGGCCCGAGAGGGAAACTACGCTCCGTGCAGCCAAGTCGTGGATTTTGCGTGCAACGCTGAGGTCCCGTGGATTTGACCGCCAGTGACGATCGACTCCGGAAAATCAGTGCCGAACTTCCCGTACTACGGTGGAACGGAAGGACAGACTGACCGTACAGCGATTGTACAGTTGGGTAAGTGTACATGAGATATGCTTAGAGGCCGCTAAGCCGAGTGTTGTAGTTGATAGCATTTATGCAATTTAGCTATTCATATACCAGAGTGCTGGGGGTTTTAGAAGGGTATTTTTTATGTGCAATCTTACTTGATTTGGGAGAGAATTTTTTTTTTATATTAATTCGCTCTACTTAAAAGTAACGTTAAATTTTAATTTTTGTTTCATTTATAAAAGCTTTATTTTGAAACTACATTAGGTTAGGTTTAACAATCTCTGTTTCACTGGTAACCCCTATTCAGTACTAGAGCCATAATTAGGCCCTAATTTCCGCCCTAGACTGACATAGAGTTCACACTAAAACATTGGTCCTAATTTTAAAGAGGATCAGAAAAAAACACTAGCATGTTTAGTTGTTCAGTAGGGAGACCTAATCCAAGGTTTTACATACTCATAAACTGAAAAAACTACAGTTAAATTAGATTGAACTCGGGCAAACGGATTTTACCAAATTCCGGGTAAAAATTAAAACATTCAAAAGAAGTACTTTTTCTGCCGATCTTGAGTTTCGTAAATTTACAAGTGTCTAACATTAGGTTAGGTTGTGATTTGCTTCGTGCAGTAAGCCAACTTGAGAAGCTGGTTTCACTAAATTCCGGTTTTCCGGACATGGGCAAACGGCGGCTTACATCACTATCTGAAGAGCTGCGTTTTAATTTTACCTGAACACCATGACGACGCTGTAGCCAATCGTGAATTGTTGGGGCGTGGTCAGTTTCCACTTGCTGCTGTGGTACACGACGCTGGCTAGAGGAATTTTTAATCAGTTTCTTCTCATCCAAAAGTTTTGCCTGCGTGGGCTGAACGACGATAGGTTGTCGTTGGGGGGTCACTTGGGCTTGACCAATCCCGCAGGATGTGGGGAAGTCCTTCCCGTGGCTACGGGCGTGGGTTTGTTTACGTTTGTGCGAGCGTCTCTTAGATTGACTCGTGCCTTTGTCTGCTTTATCAGACTTTGTCGGGGGCGTTGCCACACGAGCGGGGTCGAGGGCAGGTTCACGTGGCTTGTGGTTCGGCTCGCGCAAAAGGTTTAATGCATTAATTCCGTTTACGCCCAGTATGATTTCGAAAATAGAACTGGCTGCTGACGAGACACAAGCTACTGTCTTTAACACTGTACCGTCAGTTAATTTTAAACGTAAGTTAACCTGCTGTAATACTACAATATCACTGTTTAAAATAGTCTGGCACCTGAGTGTTTGTTTTAAACGTGGCCACTTTCTGGCCAATTTAGAGCTGACAACATTTACACAAATGCCGGAATCGCATAGAATTTTAATCTTACGTTGGCCTACGAAACCATTTACGGTACTAGACTGTAAAATTTTCCTGGCATTTTTACCTACAAGAAAACATGCATTAGCTTGCTCCGGGACTTTTTGGTTAAGTTCGGGGCATCGATTACGCAGGTGCGAAAACGATCCGCACACATAGCACGATCTACCGTTAGGTTTACTAAAGTTAGATTTTACACCGTCGCTACTATCAGCGTTAGCATTTGGGCTAGTTACGGTGTCACTGTCATTATTCTTAGTCCCAACCGGGTTAGCTAAGGAATTATGATTTTGTTTATCATTTCTAGAGTTGGAGGAAGCTTTAGAAGCTTGACTACCTGAATGAGTGCTACCTTGCACTTTGCCACTTTTGCTAGAAAAATCTGCAGAGATTTGTTTATTGCGAGTTGTAAACTCGTCACAAAGTTTTGCTGCCTCGGCCAACGTCCCAGATTTAATTTGATTGGGAAGCCATTTGCGGAGCGCAATTAAGCAGGCTTTCGTGAACTGTTCTAGTAAAATTAAATTCACTAGTTGGTCATAGCTTTTATTTACTTTAGCTAGTGAGACCCAACGGGAAAACAAGGTTTCCAGATTGATCGCATAGTTGTGAAATAATTGCTCCGGCAATTTTTCTAGGGAACGAAACTGTGTTTGCACCGACTCTTTAGTTTGTACAAACCTGTCAAGAAGTTTTGTCTTAACAATTTCATAGTCATGCATGTCAGCATCTTGGAGCTGATCACACACTTGGATTAATACTGAACCTAAAAGAGGTTGTAAGCCTACCACCCATTCCTCTTTGGGAATTTTCTGCGTTAACATAGTTCTCTCGTAAATTTTAAAGAAACTGTTAATGTCTGAGTCGGACGTCCATCTATTCACTAAACGTGCAACTTCGGCAATTTTGCCTAGTTTGATTACTGGATCTCGTTGAGGGTTCGGGGTTACTGTACCACTGGATGGTCCAGAACTAGCAGAATTTAGCCTAGCTAATTCTATCTGCTTATCGAGCCTTTGCAGCTCTTGAGCGCTAATTTGCGCTTCTTGATCATTTAAAGCAAGTTCGTGTGCCCTGCGTTTATCCGCATCGGCAATTTTTAAAGATTCTAACTTTACTTCTTCGGCTTTCAAAAACAACTCATTTTCTTTAAGAGCTATTTCTTTTTTAGCTTGAATGGCTAAATCTCTCCTTTCCATGGCACTTTCTAGCGTGTCAGCAAGTTCAGTTGAAGAAACTTTGTTATCGTCCACTGCATCACGTAATATTTTAAGTGAAATCTGTTTAGTGTCACTTACTGCTAAACCTAAGTCCAAACATGCTTTCTTAAGCTCCTTGTTTTTAAGACCTTCTACAATTTCGTCGAAAGTAGCCATTTCGGGAAATTTTAACCTTACAAGCTGTATTCAAAAATACAGCTTGTATAAATGAAATACGGAATTAAATTGCAGCCGCAAAATTAATTCAAACTTTACGTAAAGACTGAGCACGAATTTAACCGCTTCTCATCTTAATCCAGTAAGCTTTAGCAATGGAAAACACTTTTTAACGACCCCTAGCTTTGGTGTATAAATAATTAAAATACATAAATGTTTCTAACTACAACACTAGGCTTGGCAGGCCAAAGCATATCCTATGCACACTTACCCAGAAAACACAATCACTGTGCGGTCAGTCTATCCACGTCAGGCCAATCGTCCCACCGTCGATCGACGATACTGACGCCACGTGCGTTGTACTAGCACGTCTCTGGATACACACTCACTGCGGCGATGGTTGTCTCATCTGCGGGCAGTCGTCTGTGCAGGAGCCCCTTGTCCGTTGTTGGCTGGTCTCTCCTCACAGGGTTGCTGGGTATGATGCTCGCATCTCGGCTGGGCAGGCGTCCACTCGGTGAAGCTGCGGCTCCAATCGTCTGGCTCCTGGAACGGCGTTGTTACTGGGGCGGGGAAAGCATTGATTTATAGCGGCAATGCAGGCATCTTTTTTGGGGGACTATAGTAACTGAGTCCCGGACATCTTTTTCTTGCAACTTACGTCCAAGTTGCGGCTTGACAGATTGAAGAGTCGTTCATCTGTAGTAGCATGGCAGGGGGGAAACGCTTGACGGGAACAGCACCTGTTCATCCCACCACTGCCACCAGATTGTAGCGGCCGAAGCTACGATTCTCAAGGTGCTTGTAACTTCTCCGACATCAATGTGGTTTTGACCTTTAAACTTCTAGTTCGGTGGCGGTTTTTACTATTGCGGAAAACAGCACACGTATGCTACTGGCCCAGCATGGGTAACACAGAGTCATTTGTCCTAACTGTAGGCTAACTAGACAACTTTGAAGGGGGGGTATTCGCTGCCACCAGGTGGGTGTTTCTAAATGCAGCCCTAAGTTTAATTATTAAATGGTTTTCTTAAGAATTATAACTTCTACATTAGTCTAACTAGTAGAAAAACAGGCGTTTTACAAACTCTTTGGTTTATTAAAATGGAGACAAAATATAAAAACAATTACACTTCGTTTCAACTAGGTTTACAAGAAAATAGGCTTTAAATTAAAGCACGGCGAAATCGACAGGAATTTACATTAAATTCGACTCAAACTTCAACTACAAGATAAAGAGTAAAAACGACAATTTCGATTAGAAAATGTTTGTGGTACCTCGGGAACCCGTTATAACATGCAAACCGCGGGAATTACATGAAATAAATTTATTTGGAGCAAACCGCGGGAATTACACACAAATAGTCAAGATTTTGTTTCTTAAGTCCGATCTAAGATCAAATCAACAAATCTGTAGATCCTTAGTATTTGGGGAAGCACCCTGAAAATACGTCGTCTAAATGCAGATATAGTGTTTAGATTAAGTTCATAATGATAAACACGGAAAGAAAGCTGGTTTTTAGAAAGGGACCGTGAACCCTGACGTTATGGCGATGGGGGCCTAGAATGCTGACTATGGCTCCACCTCCATAATTCCCTCAAAGCTAAGGTTAGGTTAATTTAAAATTAAAATTTCAAATGGGGTTTCCAGAATTAAATTTTCTAAACAAACACTAGTCTAATACGAACCAACTACCTTTGCCCGGCATGGCAACATTCGGACGGGATATCTCCTATACCGACTGGCGTAGTCACCTCTGGCTTTGAGATCTGATGAGCGTGTGCTAACGATTGCCTCCTGGGGCTGGGGTTATATACTCATTACCGGAAGTTGGCGCGGATGACCAGGAGAGCTTCGAGGTCTGGTTGGCTGAGGGCCTTGAGAACAATAGAAAAGTCGGCAACGCAAAGGATTTTTCTCTTGGCGCTGTTTGAAGGAACAATTATTGACTGCGTGGTAGAGAGAGGCCGGTGGAGTTAAACTCATTGTTTGGAACGTGAAAAAGGCCTTTTAATTACTACGGATTGTTTTCTTATTAAACCACGATGTTATGCATCGCGACTATTGAAGGAATGATCTCAATAAATTCGGTTATTAACATTGGGATGCCAGGTTTAATTTGGGAAATCAAAAGCTAATTTTGGTTTTGCTAGGAACAACTAAGTACAAACAGAAAGACGTGCCCGGGAAAATTCGTAAATAAAATGTTGCCTAAGCTCCGGTAGTTGGGATGGCAAAAGACTACGTTAAAAGATTATTATAAAATAAAAGTTAAGGTTACCAGGAAATGCTAAAACGCATTTTAAATAGTTGAGTTAATATTTGTAGATGTAAAGTTAGGGTTTTTGGATGTCGGACATTTCTCAAGTGCATCTTAGATCGTCACCTTAAATCTACTTAAGAAATATCAATACAAAGTGTCTATACAATTATTATGGAGGTTAAGTACCTTCGTAGAGGAAGCTCCTCCCTACAAACACTAAACTAATGTTTTTGGCTTTATGCCTAAGTGAAAAATAAAAGCAAATACAAATTTTTACAAGTGGCGAAAATGGCGTCTCGTGCGCTACGGTGATTTTACGGCATCGGTTTCGTGCGTTTTACAAGTGGATGTTGTGAAAGTTCTAGAAGGAATTTTCGTGTTCTGTTTGCGTGGGAAAACAGATAAAGTTCGTGGCTATTAAGAGCTGTTTAGATGAGAGGGATTGGTCCATTTTCTTGGAAGATACAGGTGTTTGAAATTGGTGTTTTTCACGGCTGAGGTGCCGAGAAAAAAGAAGTGTTCGTTGCCGTAAACGAAGTTTCCCTCATGTTGTTGTTAGAGTTGAGGTATCCTCTCAAATCGGGTGAAGAACTCTGGCCTTCTTTACATATTTCTACCTGGTCTTTAAGGCTGCCACCACTGGTGGGTAAGTTTAAAAGCTAAGGGGGTTTAGAATAAAAATGGGCTACATCTTATTTAAACAGTTAGCGATTATCCAACACTAGAAAACGGATGTTTGTAGTTTAAAACTCTTTTTAGTTTTTAGTAAGACAAACAAATGAAAATAAACACTTTACATTTTGGTTACTAGTTACGTGAAGGCTTTTAAATTAAAGCAAGAAGGCTTTCCGTGAAAGCAAACGAATTTACATTTAGAAAATGCAAGAACAAAAGCAACAACTGGCTTTTAAATAAGTATACACAATTTCAACTAGAAAAAGTAGGTTTTGGGTCCAATCCTGAAAACCCTCTAATTTAAACTCGCATCCGCTAAAGTCTTAATTAGTCTTAGACATATATCTCTTTCGCAAAAGAGCGCCCGAATCTTCAAGAGCCACTGTCTACCATTTAAGTTAAAATGTGGTTTAAAATAAACAAAGGAACGTTGGTTTTTAGGAAGAGAACCACTCTGACATTACAGCAAGTAAAAACCGAAAATGCCTTTTGGCTTACTCCACTGTACAATTCTAAAACAAGAGTTAAGTTACAAACTGAACTATACATTTAGAATGGGGGTCCTAAAATTAAACTTTCAATTAACTAGTAACTTACTGACCTTTGCCCGGCATGGCAACCTTCAGAACGCGGCATCTCCACTCCTGACCGGCCGTGACCACCACTTGTCTTAGATCTGTGAGCTGTGCTGTGGATGGAGGGTGACTGGGGCTTTTTATGCTAGAGCGCCGGATTTTCGTTGCCAAAGTGCGGACGGGTAGGAGAGCTATGGGGGTGTGATTGGCTGAGGGCCTAGAGAACAATGGAAAGTGGGAGGAGAAGTCTGGGGAACAAAGGCTTTTGCTTGGGAGCCGTTTGAAGGAACATGGACTATGTACACATGTGCCAGTAACGAGTTTTGAACTGTTAGACAATGGAAAATTGGCTATTTTGATACTTTGGAAGTTTTGGTGTACAAAATATTAAACTACAGTGTTATGCACTGCAACTATTGAAGGAAGGGGGACGAAGTATAATGCACAGTTTGACTTTGACAATTTCATTGAAGGAACAGATAGTTTGTTTTGGATTCGGATTGTTGGTAGTCACGGTCGAGTCTACACTTTACTATTTACAACAAATACAATTCACGTTCGTTTAAATCGTTGCTGAAGGAAGGCTTAAGCAGAGGTAGTGATCCGGGGGCAAAAGATTAGACTCAAAAGGTTAAATAAGCTAGCTCAGTAAAAAGGCCATATGAAAATTATTATAAGTTGAGGTTTGTCTCGGCAGAGAATGGCGATACAGAA
Source organism: Lithobius niger (assembly GCA_023313725.1). Lineage (NCBI taxonomy): Eukaryota > Metazoa > Arthropoda > Chilopoda > Lithobiomorpha > Lithobiidae > Lithobius > Lithobius niger. Next base: position 7,256 of record JAHWFP010053238.1, on the reverse strand, counting down.
AAATCGGACATTTTTTATAGCATTTGGGGTACCAACAAACAAGATAAAAATATCGTACCAAGTCTGTATCCAACATATATGTGAGGTTAAGTACCTTAAAGGAAGCCCCTCCTAAAACACAACTAAGCTAGTGTATTTAGGCTTTATGCCTGCAATAAAATAAAAAGAAGTAATTACATTTGTACATGGTTTTGAAGCTACGGCGGCCGGAAGTTTGAGCGCTACGGCCCAGTTTGGTGACTTTTTCTTAAGGAAGCTGTGGACGTACCAGAAGGAAATTTAATGTTCTGTTTTCACAGGAATAAAGTTCAAGTGAGTGGCTATTAAGAGTTTCTAAGTTTGGCCGATTCTGATGGTAACTTCTTGTCGAATTTTCCAACCAAAGATGAGGTTTTTGGCCGGGGTGGGGGACCTGAAGTGTGGAGCTTCAGAAAAACTGAGTTTTTCCCTGAGGTTTTTGATGTTTGGAGTCCGGGTATCCTCTCCAATCATGCCGCAGTACAGAATTCCATTACACGCCCCCAACCAGGGGAATTTATTTGGGATCCGTGTAGAATGCCAAATAAATGCTAAAACAGAAAGGTTAGTGCACACAAGATATGCCAAAAACTTAAGACTGCCAAGCCATGTAAAAACAATAACAACAGCAATAAATCCTTATTACATCACTGCTAAGTGAGAAATACATCTCCTTGGTTGAGAAATATATCTCCCTTTGGGATACTTGTTCCTATCCCTGGATCCGGTTTTACATGAAATAAAATTACACTGTTTACAAAAATATTAACTTTGCCTTTTTGTTTTTTGGGGGGACTGACGTTTTAGTAAATTATAAAAGTAGTAAAAGTAGTAAATTATAAAATTTACAAATTAAAAGAACACTATTTTGAAAAACACTAGATTTGACTAAATGTACAAGGTTAATTTTTTTTTTTTACGAATTAACAGATAAATGAGGCCATCTGTTGCTCTGGTAATATGCCCCATATCTGGTCTGCCTCTCCTCAAGTCTAGCCTTTTTTTTTTTTTATCCCGGGAGGCTGCGAAAAAAACCGCCAGACGCGTAACAATAAACCTAGACTGCGTTAGTTGTTAGAAAATTGCACACAATTTGGAGACGCACAAAATGACCAGCTCTATTCACTGTTAAGACATACCACTAGAATGGTTTAAGGTTACCAAACAACTTGTTTACAGTTCAATGGACTCTGAAGGGTTTGCGGTATGACCCATAACTTAAACATAACAATACAACGCTGGGAGGTTCAAGGATAAAAACGCAACAACCATGTAACGACAGTGCTACCTTTTTCGCAGAGGGGTAGACAGACAGCTGTTTTTAAAGAAAGCCACTTCGTAGAAAACTTAAAGAAGGGGCAACCGGGGACAAGTTGCAACCCCCGTAGAATATTCCTAATGAATATTTAATTAGTCTCGTTCAATCTTTACAAACATTCACCCACAGGAGGGTGACGGTGATAATTACAAAAAGAGAAAACATTGGCACTTAAAATTTAGGTGTGAAGTCCAAAACGGGAAATAACTGAAGGTTCCTTTTGTTGTGGTTGTCCCTACAATGTACCACTTAACGAAATTAAATATGCAGTTAAAAATGTCAGTCAATTTGTACTGAAATGAAACGTTTTTAACACTTTAAGTTAAACAAAGTGCTGACTAAAGGCAGCAGTATACACAAGATACTTTCCAGGTTTGTACAGCAGTCTCTGAAGTTTTAAAAAACAAAAATTCAACAAGTACATTATTTAGTTTTTAATTGCTCTTAGATGGAGCCACGCTTGTATCGACATACAGCTCACTATTTAAAAGAAACCCGCACGGGAATTTACTTTGTTAGGTTTGCTTTTTATTGCCAAAAAACGCTCGAATTTAGAGAAAAAACTACATTAGGTTAGGTTTTATAACCTCCGTTTCACTGGGAACGCCTATTTCAGTACTAGAGCCACAATAATGCATTTATTTCCACCCTAGACTGACATAGAATTCACACTAAAACATTGTCCTATTTTTTTTTAAAAGGAACTGGGAAAAAAAACTATGCAAGTTTTAGTTTTGTAATAGGGAGACCTAATCTAAGGTTTTACATACTCTTAAACTGACAAAACTACATTTTAACTGTTGGTTAGGTTAGAATGTAACCTTCGTTCTAACGAAAAACTATTATTCACGTTTCAAACAACTAGTACTCTGTGAAGTTAAGTTTTAATTAATCTCAGGAGGACTGACTTTACTGCATTCACGAAAGAATTTAAAACACTCGAGGGAAGCACGTCTACTGCCATCCTTGTAGTTGGACAGATTTACTATGAGTCACTGGCCATTTTACACCAGCTCTATACGCTCATTCAAATTGGCTCGGAATGTCTCCTCTGCCTAAAGAGGGATCCCTTGATCTCCTCTGCCTTAATGGATCCCTGATCAAATTAAGTTAGGGACGTTGGCTGAAGCAGCCCAACTGTGACGAATTCACAACCCGCAATAAACAAATTGCTACCGAAACTGCCACTCGTGTAGCCAAAACACAGCCCATAGCTGTATCGCCAAACCAGGGTTCTAAACCATCTGGTCAACAACGTGGTAACAGGCAAAACCACAACACGACAGCTAATCCTGCCGGATCTTTCGATGTAAACGCAGATAACCCAGGAGGGGACTCTGCCATAAACATTAGTGCTAGTGAAAAAACTAACCCTAATCCAGATAGTTAAGCGTTGCTACATTTGCGATTTCCCCCCAACATTTTCGTAGTGAATGTCCCGAATGTAACTCTAAACTTCAGCAAGCTAATGCATGTTTCCCAGTTGGGAAAAATGCTAGGGAAATTCTTAAGGCTAGTACATTGTCCAGTAGCATAGGGAAAAATAAAATCAATATTTTATGCGACTCCGGAAGCTCAGTTTCGCTAGTTAGCGCCAAACTCGCAAGAAATTGGCCACGTTTAAAACGGAGGGTTCAATGTCAAACTGCCTTGTGTAGCAAAGTGTTTAAATTAGCCCAGGTAAATCTAAGCCTAAAATTAGATGATGGCACAGTGTTAAAATCAGTACCATGCATTACACCGGTCAACAATCCAATATTTGATGTCTTTTTGGGCGAACCAGGATTAGATTCGCTAAGCCTACTGCGCAGACCAGTAACCGCCCCATGATTTTTCTTCCCTGCCAGCCGAGGTGGCTACGCCCCCCCCATCAGAAACGGCCCACGTCAATCAAAGAAACGTAGAAGCCACCGTAAGCAAACCAGCCCCGCGGGATTGGTCAAGCCCCAAACCCCAGCAGTGCTTTCGCCTATCGTCGTTAAGTCCTCAAGCGCAGACGAGAGGGGTCTGCTGAAAACTTCGGAAGTTAACTCATTGCGAGCAAAAGAGACCCAAGTCCCCTCCTTTGACAAATGGATGGACCGTCGCTATCTTTGTTGGTGTAATGAAGCAACGAAAGATGGGTTGAACCTGCCTCCTAAAGGCAAGATAAAACGAAGTTTGTCAGCTAGTGATATAAACAAAAGTTTAGTCAGGTTAGAAAAACCCAGAATTAACGAATTTAGCTTCTTTAAATGGCTTAAGTTACGTGAGCAAACGTGCCCCCCCCCCTTAATGTTTTGATATTTTTCCAAGTTGCCTGAATTTTAATCTAATTTAAAGTCAGTGTGTTAGCATATAATAAACTTAAACATAGTTTTCCCAGTCCCTTTTTTTTTTGTCATAAAGTAGGACCGATGTTTTAGTGTAAATTCTATATCAGTCTAGGGTGGAAATAAATGCATTTATTATGGCTCTAGCACTGAATAGGTATTTCCAGTGAAACGGAGGTTTGATACCTAACCTAATGTAGTGTTTCTCTAAAGAGAGTTTTTTTTGTGTTACAAGTAAACTTGAAATAGTAAATTTCCCGTGCATGTTTTCTTTAAATAATGAGTAGTTTATCGCTACAACCGTGGCTCCATCTAGGAGCAACCAATCCTAAAAATAGTATAGTTATAGGAATTTTAAATCCTAAAACTTCAGAGTCTACTGGACAAACCTGGAAAGCATCTTGTGAATGTTGCTGCATCAAGCCAGCATTTTCGTTAAACATTTAATTGTTAAACGTTTCGTTTCAGTACAAATTGACTGAAAATTATTTTTACCTGCAGTTTTAATTTTGTCATTTTGGTCTGTTGGGAGCTCATCCTTAAGCAACTCCCAGTTAATTCTTGTTTTGGCTTTCACACCTAAATTTTAAGTACCATACAGGGTGTTTCAAAAAAACCCGCTACACGTCGAATTTTTCTAAGTCCAACAACCATTCCTCGTCACTTTAACCTTATCCCTGACCTCAGTAAAGAAATCAAGAAAGTTATTCCTGACCTCAGGAAAGAAAGCTTTTATTTGCGTTTCCAATAAAAACGCAAAAGGTAACAAAAGCATCTGACAGCCCTGGTTGGTGGGGGGTGGACCAAAACAAACAATTAAATCCCATAATTAGATTCCAAGTAAAAAGAAAAAAAAAACATTTAATTGGCCATCAAGCAAAATAGCTAAAATAAAGGCTTTTACAGTATTTAGATTTCAAATAAAAATGCAAAAGGAAAAAAACGCATGTGGCAACCCTGGTTGGTGGGGGCGGTGGGACCAACCCAAACAATAAAAGCCCATAATTAGATTTCAAGTAAAAAGAAATAAACACATTTATTTGGCCATCAAGCAAAATAGCTAAAATAAAGGCTTTTACAGTATTTGGATTCCAAATAACAACGCAAAAGGAAAAACGCATGTGGCAATCCTGGATGATGGGGGGAAGCCACTTGTACGGCGGCAGTAGCTTCTGC
>JAHWFP010053237.1:4653-17959 GCA_023313725.1 Lithobius niger | reverse complement strand
AAGAAGCTCCTGAGTTGAATACTTTCATCAACCAAAAAAGAAAGTTATAGGTTAGAAGTGATCAGATACCGCGCTGGTTCTAATTATAAGTTGAATGAAGTTGAATAGAAGATTTATAAGCTGATCTGGTCGAACGTTTACCAACCATTAAGAGGTTGCTTCAGTCGTCGACTTAGGGATTAACGTTAAAGTTTGGAACTGAACGTTTCACACAATCAGGTCACAAAACATGGGGCAATTTTGCGAAAAAAGTTTCAACTTACGTGTGGCGAATTTGACTTCAACGAATGCAAGCCCTTTTTTTTTTGGTTGGTTTGGGCGGGGATTGCCCACAGCCTCCCCCCCCCCCCCCTTCACCTAGTGATTCCGCCGCTGGTTCAGCCAATAATTAAAGGATAAAGGAAAACTAAGCCCAATGTTTCCGGAATTTTCATTTGCAGCTTGCATTTTGACGGTGAATATTAGTCCCCAAACTAAAGTCATTAACACTATTTTCTTACACCAGGTCAAAAGTGAATTACGCCAATGTTTAAATCGCAACAAGCCTTGTCCTATCCAGACTAAATTACTAAAGTTCATACTGCAAGTCATTGGGTACTTCGATCATCTCTACCCGCACGTGAGAAGTGGACTCGTCGTCCAATAGTGTCTAACAGCTAAAACGGACTTAAATGTCGTAATTATTGGTCGTAACAGTTTATAATTATGCAACCTGCGACATGAAATATGCATTCTGAAACCAATACCTTAAAACAATCGCACTTTCGCAGCCATTCACGCCCTGGAGGAAGTAATCCGTAAAGGATCGCTGCAGAGAAGCCATCATTTTTCTGTCTAAATTTCATTGTACAATACTGTACGTCAGTATGTACGTTCTCATTGTCCGAACTTTGGCCGTCCAATGAGAGACGATGCCGACAATACTAACAATGGTTACAACAATATTTTCGTACTTACGCGCCCTCCCACGCCATCCCTGTAACGCCCCCAGGCTCCAAACCATAAAAGGTATGCAGTTCGTATTGTACTGCACCCATTCGTCCAATTTCATGGCTGGAAGCCTCCCCGTTATCTCGGTATCGATGAATAATCACCCTATGGGATTTAACATGGGGATGAGCGAATTAGCTAGCTAGCTAACACATTTACAACGTTATTGAGGGTCAGATTTTGCATTGAAAGCAGCTTAGCTGGCATTCCTACACGAGTTAATTTTTGTCAGATGGGTCATTGCTCTCAATTTCAACGCAATTTAAGCTTTTGTACCACATTATTATTTTTCCCCAAGTACCTGAAATGTGCCCAACTATGCTTCAATATATAAGACACTGACGCTATGGCGCCGCGCTACAATGGTCAAAGGATTTTAGCGAGCGTTAACCGCACCCGGTCATCTGCCCGACGAAGCCCTAAGGCCCTATGTCTGCAACACCCGGAATGGATTCTCAGGAGGTCACCCACCCAAGTACCAATCGCTACAATGGTTACAACCTCGACAATTGAACTGATGTGATGTTTGTTGTGATGATTGTTGCCTAACTTGGCGCGACACACTAGCGTGTGTCTAGATCGCCTTGCAAACGCATGGCTTTATTTTTAATGTTCAGTTTGGCATTGTTTCATAATAACAATGTTTAAAACAATGTAAAACAATCATTCTAGTCGTTTAGCTCCTATCCCCTGAACCACTTGAGGTTTCACACTCGTAATTTTAATGGACAAAATAAGACACTTATTGCTGGTGTGACGACTCCGCCTTGTCTTACTAGTATACTGTCGTTCGTATGGTATAATAATGACAATAATGATATTCACTGGGTATATGCTGCAGATAATGGCTTCCTTTTCGTAGCAGTGGCATATCAACTCTTGTCTTTATCTTGATTAAAAGTTAATTTTTTATATTGAGCATACTTTTAATTAGCACCATTCAAAACCAGAAGCAAGCTGCACTAAGTTACCTTAAATGTTATAGCTTTATTTTTTTCAAAAGTCAACCTCTTCTTATCACCTATCACCAGTGCATAACCTAGTAAAACCAATTTTAATTAGCACTATTCAAAACCAGAACCAAGCTGCACTAAGTTACCTTAAATGTTAGAGCTTTATTTTTTTCAAAAGTCAACCTCTTCTTATCACCAGTGAATAACCCAGCAAAACCAATTTTAATTAGCACGACTCAAAACTAAAACCAGTTCATTTTCGCACAACTGTTTTAAATGTTGTACACTTGCGTATCGGAAGTTGACTTTGTCTTATCACCCACGTGGAACTCGGTAATAAAAATTGTAATTAACCTCGCTCAAAACCAAATCCATCCCGTATTCAGTTATATTAAATGTTCGACAATTAATTTCGAACGATGACTTCGTTGCATTAACGCAAATTCAAAAAAAGAAAATTGTACTTAGCACCACTAGTTGCTTATAAAATCAGGGAGTATCCGTACTGTAACTCTCGCTTACCATTTGTCACAAGGTCGTCTGGGAGTGAAGCTGCAAATTACTTTTCTGGCTGTACGCCAGTTGATTTAACATCGCCAAAATCTTATTTACCAAAAGCAATGCTAACAGGCATTAATTTTCTAGAACGCTTGATGTCAGGCGTTTTGCTGTGGAGGCCGGATACGCATGTCTGCTTCTCGGCTTCAATAACAAAACTCCTTCCTCACTTCAAAGTAATTTAAACGCTACTGTTCGCGAAATGCAATATGCTTGAAATATTCGCAGCACAAGTGACATTTTTTCCACATATCTATAATAATATACAATTTATTGCGATTCTAAGCACAAAAGGATAAAGAAGATATCGGTTGTATTCACTTATACTTTATCAAATTACTTAAAAATAAAATAATATCAACTGTAATAAAGCCGGTAATCCCTTTGTCCTAAATAATTATAAAATGTCATTAAAAAATATTTACATATTTGGCCAGCTCAACGCCCTTCAGTCTGGATATAAAGATTGCTAATATAGGCGACTGGGCAAGATCCGTAGGGAATGCATTCCACGTACCAATAACTCGATTTGAGAAGAGGAACTTACATCAATCTCGCTTAGTTTGTTTAACCACAAGTTTAAGTCTGTGACTAATACAAGGATGCAGAACACGACAATGAACGGGGGCTGAGAACTAGTTCGACTACAATACAACGATGGAGGACACAACAATGAACGAGGGCTATACTTTGCATCGGTTTGGTTTGAAAAATAATGAGTGTTGCACTCCATTATTTTTTAAACGAAACCCGTATTACACGTCCCATTGTGCAAATTTAATTTACTTACTAAACGGCAAGTTATTTTTCACCGTAATAAATACTGAAAACGGGCAATATCGGTAACATTTCAAGCAATAAAAATTCATTACTACAATACACAATACAGCACAATACAATATGACACCCATTGTGAAAATTTAAAGTTGCTCCTTTAAAAACTTTCTTTAAAATCTGTAGTTTCGACGGTACATTTTTGTTTGCTTGTAGAGATGGTTAGTTTCCATGTAAAATGTCGGACGCACCGATACGGGCGCCCGCTGAACAGCAAACAAAAAAAAAACAGGTAGGTGGGCTTTTTCTGAAGATTTTTTTTTAAGGGAACATGCTTTATTTTGGCCTAATCGGTGTTACGAATCATCGAAAAAGCCTTTGTGTAAACGTTTTTGATTTTGTTTTTACAGATTTTCTTCATGATTCTCGCTACCAAAAGGGCAAGGCGGCAAAGAAAAAGGGCACTGGGGGGGGGGGGGGGCCCGGCATCATCCCCAAATAAGACCAATGTACGGGCGCCCTTGCGCATCAACTTCCGACACTACCATCTCCAACATTTAACGTAATCTCTTTCGAAATATCTCCATCAATCGACAAATCAAACAAATCCTCGAATACCAAATCCGAAGCCATAATAGAACACTATACACAAAAGTAAACGTTTTTTTTCCATTCAACCTTGCATTGTTGAACTACTCCGTGCACTACATCATTATTGGAGTTGCGTACTTCTTTATTGTCGGGCAGAGATGCGGACATCGGTAGATAAATAAGTTATCGACTGCTTCCCTCGTGCAAAGAACTAACAATGGCTCGGACCTACGGCCCTCGACCTTGTTAGTTCTTAGCACTCGGGAAACAGGCGATAACCTATACTTGCCGAGAGAACCCACTATGGATTCTATGAGCCCAACAATATGTAGCACACCAAACCAATTTATGAGTAATATTTCTTTGTTATTCCTACCGATTTTACGGTAATTATTTGGTTTGAAATACGCTAACGTAACACAACAAACTTATAAAATACACCATAAATCATTAATTATTCCATAAATCATAATCAGCAACGTAGCTAAGCTAACCATCAGCGAGTAAAGTATGCAGAAGACTAAAACAAATCAGTTTGTGAATAGCTCTCACCCTACCCGATGAGGGTTGACTCCCAGAGAAGCCTAATGGCTGGCACAACCATTTGTCATATTTTGATTATTATTAATTTTTTTGTTAATTTTATGTTAATTTATTTGCATTTGAAATACCTGCCTGAACACAACAATACAACCATTCCACACCAGTTCTACTTGAAAAACAAAACAAATTAGTTCGTGGATAGATCTCACCCTACCCGATGAAGGTTGCCTCCCAGAGAAGCTTAATGCTAGCCATGTTGACACAACCGTTTGATTATTTTTAATTTATTTGTTAAATATAAATCTTTCAAATACATGTTTATTTATCGAACACGTGTACACGTAATAAATAAATAAATGGGCAGTAGCCTATTTATCACTGATGCAGCCCATTAGGCTGTCCGTCTTATAATTACACGTTTATTGTCTTACCACTTCACTTTTCAAGATTCCGAAAGCACCCGTCATCGCACAACGCCGAATAACCCAGTTAGCCAACAAAGGTTCTCTTCTTTCATTTCTTGATTGTTACTCGATTCCGAAGAACCCCATCACCGTTCATACCGCGGAAACTCAACGCCGAATAGCCCCTTTCTAACAAATTTTTTAAAAAGAAATCTTCTGAAGGGGCTCTTCGTCGTTGAGTTCCCGCGGTATGAACGGTGATGGGGTATTTCGGAATCGAGTTACAATCAATAAACACGAGCACAGAGCCCTTCACCAAACAAGTAATAACAATGCTGTCTTTGTGTGAACATTGTTGCATGCACAGTCGCCTTGTCAAGCTTCTGAATTAAAGAACGTCAGCACGATTTGTTGTTTGTTGCAGCCACGACTCGAACAACATGCGGTTGGTATAAGTAGGATAACCAACGGCGTCTCGGGAGTTCTGGCAACAATAACTGCGCCACTCGTTAATTGTTGAATTGTTGGCAGAACTCACTCGACGCCGTTGGTTATCCTATGCGTATTCACCTTCCCTCTTCAATTTGGAAGAAAAAGTTACTATTTATTGAGTAAAAACCTGCACTCCGTAATTTTAAATTTCATGGTTTCCGGAAAAGTAAAAAGGGCGTCAAGTTCGATAGCATGGAGTCAAGACTCAGTACGAGCGGTGGAACGAGGGGTGAAATTGTTCAGGAGACTTCTTCTTTATGCCGCTTGTGGTACCACCAAGAACAGACACCACATTGTTTACCCGTATTTTAATTGTTGGACAATCAATTACTGAAAGATGACTTTGCTTCATTACTGTCAGCTGGCTCGGCGGGTTGTACGCCCGTCTCTTGTCCAGGAAGTCAAGGTTCGATTCTGGACTTATCCTCCTCTGGCATTTTTGGAGCGAGAAGGGCCCTGTGATGTTTCGTGTGCAGGTCGATTGCAGCATCAAAAGTAAGAAATTAAGACTGCAAGAAAGTAAAACCCAGGTTAAGAAAATTTTTTAATATAATTAAATTCGCCATCCAATCGGCTAAGCAAACACGTCAGAGGTGTCTTATAAATTCCCGTCGTTTTTGACGGTGTAGCAAACATAGGCTTAGGCTACACTATTAATGTACCACGTAGTGGCGCATAGCTAAACAATAAGAATGTGGATGAGTCAAATATAACAGTCTGAAAGGCGAATTGAAAACTAATGCAAAAAATGCATGATTGGAAGAATCCCAATTACCAATTTTCATGCACTTTCCAAGCTTTTAAAATATAGGTCTAATAATTTTTCACGGTCTTCAGTAAAACTTGGATTTCTTCCCCAACAACCGCCGCAGACTGCGGCTGTAATGCGCGCAGTGGCACGACGGCAGAATATTCACAACAACAAGGCCGAGTGGGATAAAACTTCCTCACTTCATTGAAGCTTTCGGTCAACGCACCTTCGCACGATTCAGCCAGTGAGGAACGGGGGAACGTAGTTGCAACGACTAAGCGCCGAAATTGTATTAGTCGTGGGATACACATAATGATGAGAAGTAAAAAGCCAATAAGATGCACAAACATACAATAAAATGCGACGTTTCGAGTCGGATACGACTCTTTATCAAGCCATACTTAGCACTTGGCTAAACGTCAAGAAATATTAAAAACACTGGGCGAGCCCACAAAGACCAACAAAAACAAACAATTTCAAAAACTAAAAGTTAACCTAAGCCAGGGTGAAACCTGTCAATAGGAAGCCCAGGCATTACTTCCTACAAATACAGGTCGTAACTGCTGGGGGAAGTGACTGCTGGGGTTTATCAAGCAAAGTCCTTGGCGGGAAAATTTTTAATTTTCAGTTTGTGCAGGTATATTCTGATAATTGTTTGTTTTTTTTTTTCAGGCATAAGATGGTTATGTACTGGGGGCCGTTCAGCTATGCCAAAGGTTTCTAAATTAATTTTTGTTTGGTAAAATTGTTCGTGAACTAGTGCTTTATCGTCTTATGCCTGAAAATGAACAGTTATCCATATATATTCTATCTTGCACAAACTAGGAATTAAGAATTTTGCACCCCAGGGGACCTTGCCTTACAAACCCCAGTAGTACCCTCCACGAGCACTTACGACCTGCATTTGCAGGAAGTAATGTCAGGTCTCCCTATTGCCAGGTTTCACCCTGGCTTGGGTTAACTTTTAGTTTTTAAAATTGTATGCTTTTGTATTGCTTTGTGGGTTCGCCCAACGTTTTTACATGTTTTGACTTTTAGCCTAAGTGCTAAGTATGGCTTGATAAAGAGTCGTATCCTACTCGAAACGTCGCATTTTTAATTGTATGCTTGTGGACCTATTGGATTTGTACGTCTCATCACTTATTTGGTGTTTTTTTTTTCATCTCTCCATGATGAACATAATATAATCCAATCAATACAGCCGCGTAGTTTCTAGAAATTTCTACATTTAAAACAGATTTTCAGCAAAAGAATGGATAACGATAGTGAATAAAACATTGTGGCAGTATTTCGTGTGGAGTATCTAGACACATTGGCATGTTTCTCATTGGGGGTATGTCCCTTTAACCCTAATCTGTAATCAACACATTTAACGGAAACCTTCCTCCACTACCAATGAGCATTGACTACGTACCGCAGTATCACCTTTTAACGATAGCGCACACTAGGCCCGCCTCGTCGCAGATAAGTGGTCAAAACTAGTTAACGCCACCCAAAACCAGAAGGTGTATTAACAATCAACGACACATCAAGAACAACCAAATGTTCCATAACCTGCACCAATCCAACACACCTAATTTTGCTTATTGTTCTTTAATAAATCATTAATTAGGCATTTTTGGATGCCTAAGTATGTGATTCTGGTTTTGAAGGGTGCTGTCTAGTTTTGAATGCGTCATCGTGGCGCGGCGAGGCCAAGTGAGCGACAACCTTTAAAATGAAGCGCAGCCACAAAGCACTGGTGGCTGGTACCACCACGGCACAGAGACCATTGCTGCCCCTTCACCTCGAGTGGGTCGGCTTCTTTCACATCTCCCCTGCGTGCAGCAAAGCCACATTCTCTGTCGAATGGGGTATTGTCCGAGGCGTCAAGTTAATAATGCCTTGGCCGACGTGTATTGTGTGTCCATCAACTACCTAAAGCCTTTAATGCCAGTGAATCAAAACGAAGGAAACATTTTGAAAAAAAAAATAATAATAATGCAAAAAGGAACTGAAAAGTTGTTCGTTGAATTTGATTGCATTTTGTGGTGCTGCTGTTGTTTACGAAAGCTAAATCAATAGTAACGGAAAGTCATGAGAGGGGTTCTACGCACAAATTTTAAATAATGAAATATTTTGTTGCGCTTGTTCATGTATAAACAAACACCCGTCCAAGCCCCCAGGGACTGTAGTTTATTTGTCTTCTTTACTGCAGTTTTATGTTCTTAAAGGGACCTTCCTACTTCCTAACAAGTTGTGTACCTGGCATGTAATTGACACAGGGATTCGTCATCTCGTCACTGGCGCGTCGCATGGATACAGAGTACTGTACATATAATGAAAGGGTTGAAACCAGCCATAAGTCACATCGTAGAACAATCCTTTTTTAATATATTATATATATAGTATAATCAGTATTATTATCACTGAACTCGTACTAATCGTCTTTATTGTTAACTTGTTTCACGTTCTAGGTTGTTATTTGTACCGCTTCGTTGTCCAGAAAGATCTGAGAATCTTTTCAATGTTTGCTATCTGGTAATAGCCGGGGCCTTTAAATCGATGCTAAAGCTCTTCTCAGATCGCTCTGGACAATGTAGTGATACAAATAATGACTTCGAATGTTAGACAAGTTATCAATAAACACGCTCAGCGCGAGTTCCAGTGATGATAATAATGCGTAAGCATAAAATTTAATATTGGTCAATACGGGTATGGATTCTGCTACGATATGACTTCTGACTGGTTTCCCCACTTTCATTACATTTATGGTACTCTGTTTGATCCATGCGATGCGCGAACTACGATACGTCGAATCCCTGTGGTAAGTGAGTTATGAAAAGCGAAGTTTCTCGGCCGAGCGAGTAAGATGCTATAATACACTGGTTTATTTTCGAAATTCTGATTTTCATCTTATACAACAATCCCTGAATATGAAGCAAGCTACGACGAAAGTCAACACAGAAAGTGAACACCCAAAGCAAGCGAACGAGGCCAACAGCGAAGACAGCAAATGAATCCAATGAAAACGTGTGAAATTGGTAGTATTTTTTTTTAATTTTCTAACCGTTTGTAATAATTCTGCATTCTTCACGATAAAAGAACTTTCACTGTGATATACAATACGACAAGTAACTTTATGTTGGTAATGGAGTAATCGGGGGCCACTACTTTACAGATCGAGCCTCCCTTTTCGCCTCTAAAATATCAACTTAGCCATCCACCGAAAATATTTGTGTAAGTAATTTCATCTTCGAACTAACTTTTTTAATATTCCAAATCGCAAAAACGGCATTACATGAGATTACAATGAGCTAATAAAAAAAAAAATAGTGTCCATCAACATCAATAGTGCGTTTATTCCAAAATTGAGTTGATTTAAGAAATAGGAAAGTTAAAGGGAGGCAATAATTCGCAAAAAATAAGACAAAGGATTCATTTCTCGAGCAAATTAAAAACTTTCTGGTTTTGTTCATCTATACACAACAACAAACACGCGCCCAGCTAACAATACACATTAAAAATTTAAAAGGTTTCCAAAAAATGACTACCACAAATTACAATAAATTGACATAAAGTCGTGGAACCAAATAGCTCAAGAGCCAAAGTACCATCCACCATCTTGTTATTTGACGTCATAAAGACACAAGGAATGCTAGCTACTTTTTACAGAGCTAACTGGGAGGGATTTCAACAACGTGTTCCATTTTTCCATTTTGGCGAACTTTTTAATCACATTCATTACTCGTGTGCACCTAACCAACCACCTTTGTTCTGAATTTTTAACCAAGTCAGAACTAAACTACGAAAGTTACCGTATCTCAACATTCGCAGACAAACAGACAAAGTCCAAATTCAGTCGAGTTTTCGATTTCGTTCGCTTCTACCGCTCGGCCAATAACTGCCTCATGCAGCACTGGGTGCTCCAGACATGGGCCTGGTTACCACAAGTCTCGAAGGAGTAACGCAATGGCGCCTTGACGTAACACCCGATTGTGTGCTCACGAACCCAGCGAAATATCGGATACTAGCACTACGTGCCGAGAGCACCGAAACTGGTGTCGCACAGCACTGGAATGGTACAAGTCACTGCAAAATATCGTAATAGACGTGCGACATCTATTTTAGCATGGGAATCTTGGACTGTATACCCTAATTACAACAAAAAATCAACTGTCGTCGCATTTTAAAATTGAGTTATGTCTTGGGATTTTCTGAAGGAAGACTATAATATACTAGTCTTGTTACTACATTTGGAGGTTTGACGCGCTATCAGCCGAGGCCAAGAAGCCTGATGGCAAAAAAATACCATTTAGTTATTTAATTCCACTAGGCAATTTTTAGGATCTTTTACATGCTACAATCGACGTGAGCACAAGGCATCACAGAGCCCTTTGTTTCCCAAGAATGTCAGGGGTTGCTATGATCAGGCTCAAAGCCAGGACCTCTGGCTCATGAGGTAGCCATGCTTCCTTCGTTGTTGCTATACAACATATACAGATTCTTGTTACTAAGCTTGGTGTGGAGTAAGCCTCAGCATGAACTTCCATGTTAAACGTCAAACTTTGAACTCCTATAGTCTCGCCCAGAATTGACATAGACCAACGAAATTCGGTATTTGGGGTCGTGTCGTAACTATTTCACCGCATTACACATTTTAATGACAACAATCAAATCGTTCGGCGTCCACAGCATAGCTATTTGTTGTTGTTGTTGTTGTTGTTGTTGTTGTTGTTGTTGTTGTTGTTGTTGTTGGGACTCCATGCCCTCACCTGGAGAGCGAACCACTGAACCGATTTTCAAGTTCTATAGCTTAAAACGTAGCTCTTGACAAGGCCTAGGGCCTTTAACATGTTTTTTTAATGCAACTAAAATATTCTTGACACGGAAAGCCAAATGGGTTAGAACTTTTGCTCTCACCTAGAGATCGAACCAATGACCGATTTTCAATTTGTATAGCTTAAAATATAGGTATTAATACCTACCAGGACCTTTAGAAAACTATTTTGATGTGACTCCAGTATTCTTGTCTGCAGAGCAATTATTATTGCAGAGCACTGGGCAGAAATTAAGTGGAGTAACAAATTTTAGCAAATCGAGCTAAAAACATGAAATTTGGTAGACAAGTCTTTCTTAACATTAAAAATCGAACCAGCCATGGGTCCCACATGAAATACCCCCAAGTGCCTTTTAGCGCTCCCCCTCCCCAGCACCCCATGGGCCCCCTCCCAGGGGCTTGGGCAACAAATTCATACAGATCAACCTAAAAATATGACATTCGGTGGACAATTCATTCTTAGCAGCATAAATAGAATCAGCCCTGTGCCTCCTCATTGAGCCTTGACACACACATTTTTACAAATCGAGCTAAAAGCTTGAATTTTGGTGCACAAGTTACTCTTAGCAGTACACATCGAACCAGCCATGGAACGTCCCATGAAATATCCCCCGCCCTCAGGCTCTACTCCCCTCTCCCCTGCGTCGTCACCAACAAATTATTGCATATCGACTAAAAACATGAAATCTGGTACACGAGTCATTCAGAGTAGTACAAATTGAACTAGCTATGAACCCCTCAAGATAATCCCCAAGGCACCACAACGCTCCCCCCCCCCCCACCCGGTGCCCTCTCCTTGAGGCCTGATCAACAAATTCTTCCAGATAGTGATAAGAATGAAATTTGGTACACAAGTCATTGTTAGCAGTAGATATCAAACTATAGCTGTGGATCTTCCGCAAAATCCTACATGGCGGCTCAGTGCTTCCCCCTATTCCCGCTCTATGAGGTTGATACGCGAAAAATTCTTGTCGATCTGACCGAAAACATGCATTTTTGTACACCAATCATTCCTAGCAGTAGAAATTGAACCAGCCATAGATCTCCATGAAATGCCACCAAAACTTCCCCAGCATCCTCCCCCCCCCCGCCCCCCCCCCCCCCCCCTCCTGTGCACCCAATGAAGCATCAATGACCAACAAATTGTTGCTGAACGTACTAAAAACATGCATTGTAATAGTAGAAAAGAAATCGAACTACATACGGAATCCCATGAGATACACCCACCCCAAGTGCTTCCTTGTATCCTCTCCATGAGATTGAAGATCAAAAAATTTTAGTTCGATTTGTACTGCTAAGAATGAGTGCTGTACCAATACACGTTTTGCGCTATCAACAAGAATTTGTTGGTCAATATCTTCATACAGGTGAGTGTGGTAGTTGGACAGAAAGGGGCCTTAGGGGTCATCTCGACAGATTCTATAGCTAGCTCGATTTATAAGCTAAGAATTGACTTGTGTAGCAAATTTCATGGATTTAATTAGGTGTTCATGATTAGCCCAAATTCTGGTCCGTAACAGCTGTACTACATCTGAAGATCGAACCAATGAACCGATGCTCAAGTTTTACAGCTTAAAACATAGGTATGAAGAATGCCTACGGCCTTTTGAACACTGTTTTAATGTGACTACAATTATCGTTGCTCTTCTTGTTGAAGAAATTTTGCTCTCACCTAGAGATCGAACCAAAGAACCGATTTTAAAATATAGTATAAAAAGGCTCTCTTATAACAGTAATTATAAGGTATTACAGTATTCTTTTCTGTGTTATTCTTGCTGAAACAAGAAAAAAAAATAACGGATATTAGTATTAAAAAACGGTTAAGCGTACAATACGGACATAAGCCTTAAAAAACTTAAAGGTCTGAAGGAACAGATACGGTATTAGAAAAAGACATGTAAGCCATCAGCGTCGCACTAATACGTGTAAAAGAAGATCCAGCTTGTTTTTTGGGTCGCTGGAGATTCGTTTACACGTATTAGTGCGACGCTGATGGCTTACATGCCTTTTTCTAATATCTGTTCCTTTAGAGCTTAAAGTTTTTTAAGGCTTACATCCGTATTGTACGCATAAGCGTTTTTTTAAAACTAATCTAGAAAATAATTATACGTTTTACGCTTGGAGTTTATTTCCCACTATTGTGCATTCGAGAAAAGAAGGGCTTTAGATTGGAACCTCGATTGGTTAACGTCGATTGTAGCACGTTAAAGATCCTACAGAATTTTCTAGCAAAATTATCCTTCTCCGCCCCACTCTGAGGTAACCTTAGAAGTTGAGAAAGGCGTTAATGCTAATATTTCTTATTGTGACCAGATAAAAAGAAATCTTTTTAACCTTTTGATTAAAACAATCACGTATTTTAAATGCTTTTAAACATGCCTGATTTTCTCTTCTTAATTTTGTAATGGTGACTAGTTTTTGCAGTCAAATT
>JAHWFP010053236.1:180519-198211 GCA_023313725.1 Lithobius niger | reverse complement strand
AAAAAAAAAAAGAATAAAAACAGTTAAACGGGTGACAGACTATTGACTGAGAGTTTATCCCCTTCTAATAGTGGAGACTTATGGTGTAGCCTAAATAATCCGCGCGAAAATTCGCAAAACCCGAAGCGTGGAAACCTATATTTTGGCAATACCCAGGGTATTTCTAAAGTAAAAAGTGGCGAGGTGTGTTCGTGTGCAATTCGAGGGGAAGAATCCCCAATATTACTTAAAACACCATGGAATTCAGCGCATCATCGGGGTTTTTAACTTTTACTTCCCCGGGGTTTCTGCACAAAAATCCCAGGTTTCGACCACCTTTTCAGTTTTCCCACCATTTCATTTTTACTCAATCATCTTTTTGCAATCCCCTGGCTTTTTTACCCAGGGAAAACGAAAACCCCAGACCGTAAGCCCCTATTGTTAGGGACTAAGGTTTTGGAAGATTCCAGTTCATCTGTAGTTTGGAATTAAATTGCTGAATACGGTTAGCTACAAGTCTAGTTACATGACTGACAGCTATACATGACAAATAGTCATGTGACACCTACATAACTAACTACGCAATAGCTTCACGACTAATAGACAGCGACATGGCACATAGCCACATGATGGCTCCATGATAGTTACATGATAAGATAGCTGGATATAGCTACATGGCTAGCTACATGACGGATTGCTATCTGCATGAATGATATAACAGCTATACATGTGACGGCTACATGATAGTTAATATAACAGATATACTTACATTACAGCTAGACGACAGATAACTACCTACGTGGTAGTACCTCGTGATAGCTATAGACAGCTTTCCTCCTTCATGTACGAACTATGGTGATTCTGGGCTTTCCCGCACAAGAGTAGCGTATAAAAGTTCCTAGTTCCTTGAGAAATTCCTCATCATATAGAGTTAGTAGTGTAGAACTCAATCTAAGCCATGCTTCGCTGATGTAAGTCAATGATAGTCAAAACACTAAATAAAACATGCCTTTATTTGTCATCAACTTATATAAAAAATCTAATACCGTAATGTACCATTGCTCAGTTTTTTTTTAAACACAATAAACTAAGTACTCTTATAAACCAGTTTTCATTATATGTCACTTCCTAATAAAATAGTCGTGATCTGGACAGTACGAAATATTCGTTGTGATCGTCAAACATCGATTTTGTACCTAAAAATAGTAGCTTGAATTAATCGTTAATGCCGGGTGATTAATTTTACAGTAGATTTTCTCACGTATTGTTGAAGATGAGCTTATATACTAGATAAGATTATCGGTCTTCGAAGTTAACATAAGTAAGATCCTAAGTTAAGATCATTGACAGAATAAAAGCACTAAAAGTAGTTAATGTTTTAAAAAGCCAGCAAGTGCACATGTATACATTAAAATGCGACGTTTCGGGATTTATCATCCCGTTGTCAGGCAAAAATATTTTATAGCATAAGCTACAAGTCAACAAGATACACTTAAATGGTTTCCCATTTTAAAGAAAGGCAAGAAGAACTTTGGCAAGAACATGTGCACTTGCTGGCTTTTTAAAACATTAAGTTAAGATCATCTCACTGTTGCAACTTTATTGAAACTAATTTTTAATTAACATCGTAGTTTTTTCTCCTTGATTCATTCACCTGAAAATTGTTTAACGTGAGAAAAAAATGGATTAATCCTTAAATTTAAAAGGATAAGTTAAAGATTCAGTAAAGAATTAAGTAAAAATAAAAACTAAGATGCTTAAACCACACGAAATCTAAAACGAAAGTATACTACAACTAATTTAAAGAATTACTTTAATAAAGACCATAAAATAGCAGATGTTAAAAAAAGTTATCTGCGGGATCGAACTATTAGCTCTTTTTCTTTGGTAAAAACGGTTAAGGAACGATGCCAAAGCTTTATATATCAATAATCTTTAACCAGCTACTTGTTAACTAACTACTTTGATTAGCGTTGGTCAGATTAAGGAAAGTAGTAGGGGATGGTTTATTAATAAATAGGCCTAACTACTATTTATGCATTTTTGACATTTTGGTTTGTACTTTCTTATGATACGTTTGTTCGAGAAGGATTCGTTACTACATGATTATAATTTTGCATTATGCTTTAAAATTACCGTGGAGTGTTTTATTGCACTCCTACATTTGTTCCAAATTGTAAAAATATTTTTTATTAGTAATGCATGTTCTGTTATCTGGGTATAACGCATGCAGGCTTCTCTTTGAAACTTTGGGATACAATTAAATTACAATTAAATTGTAAATTACAATAGAAATATAAAACGAAGTATCCAAAACGGTGACTGAATAACTGAACAGAAAGCGGCTTCGCCATTTGAGAAAAAGCATTAGAGCTCTTATCCCCATACCCACAGCTGTGAAGGTGCACAAATAAAAACGAATTAGAGTTCACTCTAACGCAACGAACTATAATTTGAACTCCAATTCCAGGGAACAACGACTGTTTTTGCTCAGTGCTTATGTGAGAAAAAGAACGCAGTTTGCGTTTGATATTTAATGTTTGTATATGTGCTTACGATTTCTTAAAGGGATATTCCTCCCAGCGCCATTTTTCTCGATCCACCACATCAAGTACGGCCCCAAAGGTTTATTTCCTTACCGTAGTCAATCCATTGGTAAAAATCCGTTTTAAAATGTGGCGTCTAGGAGAATTGCTGTTGAATAATAATTACTTACTGCGTACTTACTGCGTCCCGCAGTACATGTTCCTTTGCACGCTTACAATAACCATGACGTTTCATCTCTGTGTGTGCATGTACTAATTTTCTAATAATTACGACAAGAATCAAAAATCTAAAAGACTATTGCGGTAAAAATTAAAATTAATTATTCCAATAGATCGCCGCAGCAAAATTATAAGACACTACCCTAGAATATTATAAATTGTGATGTTAAAATACGAGAATCATTCCGGTTTGTGAAGACACAATCTTTAACTTGGTGCTGTTTCGTGTACTATTCCAGAAGCCAACGGAGACATATATAGACCTTGTCGCTGGTAAATGCGTGCATGGCGATCTGCGCGTGGCTGTTATAAGGCAGGCGGAATGTTATGAGGCAGGCCGGGTGTCCCTTTAAGAGTTTAGCGTGCTTTTTTAAATTTTAGTGTAAATAAAAATATTAGCATTAATTTTTTTGCGTTGGCAGTTTTTTTTTTTTTTTGGTGGGGGGGGGGAGAGATTGAGAGATGAGGAAGAGGGCCTCAAGTTTTTTTTTTTTAACTGTTAACTCTTGGGATTTGTTATTTGCTTAAATTTTATTCAAGTAACAAATAACAGAACAACCTTTGTCTGTTTCACACGTAAATAAATGTCACAGAGTCTTGTTAAGATTTAAGAACAGTTAAGAGTTATGGAAAATCATATTTACGATACTGGGTAAATAAACGACGTGGTAGACTAGTGTATCACTCCTCCACCACGTGACGCGGTATTCGCCGCATAGGAATGATCTCCCGCCTTACAGTTTACGCCACATTTCATCTGAATTTCATTCGTTTTAACTTCGTATTGATTTTTTTTATGCATTTAATTTTCCAATTTACGCCTACGATTCGCAGGTAAACCTTGATGCCATATATACTTTACCTTGATGCCGAAAAAAAGTACGAAAATAGCACGAAAGTAATTTTAGGAACGAAGTCTCATGAAAAATGGCAGCTGTGCGACCCCTGATAGGCGGTGTGATGCTTCCCCGTGCGCCTGAGTGTTGGTGTAGGAAGCCATTCAAGGGTTGCAACACCCGTTTGGCGTGTGGCGTACTGTATACGTTCTGCTGTGATGTTACGAATCCTACTTGTTCAAGTCTCCTAGAAAAACTCTAGGAAAGTGATACAAACAAAATTCAGTCGTGTTTTTTTTTTTCTCTGTTTTTTTTTTTATTCTTAAGTCATCGGAAGCAAACCAATGCTCGTGTAGATGAAACGGCTCAATTTTGAAATTTACCAAATGTTTTTGAAGGAGTACGAAGTCTGGTAAGGAGGGGGGGGGGGAAACTCGGGGATGAGAACCGAAGAACCTCCGATCACATCTATCAAATCTAGCCATAATCAAGTCAAAGAAAAAATTTCCCTATACGTTTACAAAAATCCGTTGACTCAAATTGAATTTACAGACATAAAAAAAAAGCTTCATCAGCAAAATATTTAATAATAATAATAATGTGTTTATTGCTTAGTAAAATTAGCAATGAGCGAAAGGATTCCCAGAGGGCCCACTAACACCTTACCGTAAGTTAATTAATAGAGGGCACATCATTAAAACCACGTCTCAGTATCGTAGGATACATCGTCAACTGTATAAACCATACTCACTGCAAGGGACCATTAAACACAACATCAAAACATAAAAAACATGTTTTAAAAACATCAGTGTCATAGGATACCTTGTCAACTGGATAAACCACACTAGGTACATTAACCATGACATCAAAAGATGCCAACGTTGTTAGGATTTCGAATTGGTTAAGGTGGGAGAAGCGGATAAGAAGCGGATAAGAATCTTTCAAGAACAGTTATCGGGACGGAGAAGGTGTGCCTTCAAGCAACACCCGTTCAACAATCTTTTAAAGGTACTTAGTGGTATACATCGCTGAAAACTGAAAATCACTTTGAAGAACCCATTAATATGGTTATCAAAAAACTAGAACAAATTATGGCCAAAATCTATCATATCAGGTACACGTTGAATAATAAAAACAGACAGTTAATTCTATGATGCTTTGGTGCAATCCAATGTTAGATACGGCATTGAAACTTATGGCAACTAAACACAAACAGAATAGTAACTGAATAGATCACAAATCCACTGAAATTGGATGGTAATATCTGACAATACCGTAGCCGGCACTGACTAGTAGGATTTTGTCTGGTTCCCCTTTCAGTCACTGATCGGGTCAATCAAGCTACGTAGCTGAAGAAGTGCTTCATAGCTTTTTATTTTGACATTTTTTTCACCATTCATACGCGCATAAAAAAAAATACAGCCAACGATTTTAAACGTAAACAAACAACAACAACAACACTGTTTACTAATCTTGTTGGCTTTAAATTATTGGATATTTTCGAAAGGGGGGAAACCAGCATCGGGATTAAAGAGCAGAAAAAAATACACAACGAAGAAAGCGTGGGAGGCCATCGCCATGCCGGGATCTGGTCTATTTTTAGATTTTCAATAACCCGCAGCTTCACTTGGCTTCAGCTAGTCTGCTGCCAACACCAACTATACTGCGCGATTACTCACTAAATGCAGCCACGAATGAAAGCAAAACTGATTATTTCAAAACGACTAAAAGAATAACATTATCAATGTTCCGTTTGGTCATTAAGCATTTGAAGATTACAAATTACAAAGGACTTGAAGCTTGGCGTGCGTCGATTACAGCCACACCTTTCTTCAGCTCCTCAGTTGTTGTGGTGGTGGGACTATTATTTATTTATTTATTTCCAAAATAATTGCAACCTCCTAAAGGAAATAGCACTTCAAATAGCACTTCAAATTTAAACAAGATGCACTAACACTGCATTAGTAATTCGACGTGTCGTATGGTAGAATAAAAAATATCTGTAATTGACGTATGAAGTTGGAACGACAGACATATACCAACAGGACACTACTACAAAATTTAAATGCATGGTGTACTGAAGGATATTTACTATATTGCACATTATATTTAAAAAAATTATCTCGTAACGTTTGCTACTACGATACGGCAAATGAGCCAGAATCTTGTGTGCGACGATGCAATCACTGACCAGATAAGTTTTCATCGGACGCTGATATTAGTTTTCTTACAAAAAAAAAAAAAACTGAAAGCTTCGTTGTTTTACAGTTTCCAGTACCCGTTGTTCTTGTTCATCAGACTTTTACATTTTTCAAATCTTCGAACACCATATTTCGTAAATTCAGCAGGTAATTTGATGGGAGGGGGGGGGGGGGGGAAGTAGGCGAAATCATATTGCGCTGAGGGTACGTGAGGTTGACTACTTTAAATTTATTTATACTTTTTAGGTGTATTAACAAAAGTTAAAATATTCACACGAAAATTGTGACAAAGTCACCATTGAATATACGGGACGGAAAGCATCCGTATTTATTAAACCATTGAATATAACACTGCAATTTCATGTGGCCAATTTTTTTGTTAGGCTACTCAATACAAAGTGCTTGCTTTACTAGCGTTTTATAATTATCTTTATTATTATTATTTGTAATTTTAAATCTGTGGTTAAAACTAATGTCGAACCAATAAAACTTACGTGAGTCTTCCTGTTACGGATATAAAAAAAATCTGATAGTCAGGAGCTATTAGGAATATCCCGCCCTTCCCTCCCTTTGGCCAGTCCGCCTCTGTGAAAACATGACATCATTCGTTTTGCTCACTCGTTCAATAGGAAACAACACCACAAATACGCGTAATAAAATACTGTAATATATCGCACCCGAAAAGCAGAGAGGATGGCACAGTAATTAACAGCAAAAGTCTTATACGAGCATCACATTCATTGTACCGTCCAGATTCAATCATAGAAATTCGGTGTACCATCCAGATCGCCGCAAAGGTAAGCGATGACTCACTTTGTGTTGTTCTGCGCCATAAGAGGGGAGCCATCTCGACGTACACGATAGCCTCTAACCGACCGCAATGTTGAAGTGCTGACTTGCCGAAATGCGCAGTTACACGCCGCAATTTTTCGTCTAATCGGCGTTGAGCGCACACCTTTATGCTGAGGAAGCGCTGACGTCAGCCACTGATCGTGTACTATTTGACGACGGTTTTTCGCTCAGAGACCTCTTTAGAGGTTAGCGAACTAAAACCGCCCTAACTAAATTAACTAGAGCATAATACCTTGTGTATTGGTGCACTGCAAGTCACCCACTCGCATACTTGAATTTCGTCGGATCAGAATTGAACAAATGTGTCCGGTGTTTGAGGAGATGTTGCTGACGTAAATCGGCTACCCCCATTTTTTGGCCACAACCGCATTAATTCGACGTGTGACACGTCGAATTAAAAACAGGAAGAATCAAAAAAGGGAATATATATGAACAGAATATGAGAATTGCCAAATATCAACCAAATTAAACTAAAATTAATAGTTCAAGCTAAATTCTGCGTCCCCTTTTTTTAAAATAAAGGCCTCAGGCCTTGTGGCAACGCCAACTTAACTAAATAATATTTGCCTACTGCCTTCGCGCACTGCTTAAGTAGATCCTGCATGGAGGCCGCTGAAGGTTGTTGACCGCACCCACAATCCGATATAATACAGGCAAGATCTATTTGGGGACATCAGTTTATCATCTTCATCAGTAAACAGCTCTGAAATCCCCAAATCCATATTGATATCCGAAGATACAAAAGATAAACAGAGTATGGTTACATAATCATAGGCGGCGATAGGTATCACGTTTATACGCGATAGTCGTGTATATACATGACTGAAGTCCTCACTCTAGCAAAACTAAATACATTAACATCTTCGTTCCTGTTTAATATTTTTCGACGAAACTTGGCCAGATAGTAGATAAGTATGGAGGGCATATTTATACCAAAAATTATACAATTCTGTGCAGGAATTAAAGTAGGGAGCCACATGTAAATGTGAAAACTGTTCATTTCCTGTTGTTGGTTTTGTGTGACACCGTTTCAGAAAAAAACTACTGCACCTTCCTGAAATCTGAAAGATGATCTAAGCCAGAAATGTCCTCGGCCTTCATTCTAACAGAGACCACATTTTCAATTGGTATAACCATTCCGGAGTTACGAGATCCTGAACAACCGGTTTTCTTGCTTTATATTGTTTTAACCATTGTAATTTAGGGATCTGTGACTTTTTACCGAACCGATCCGATACCGATGAAGGGTAAACCGATCCGACCGATGTTACCGATACCGATGTCGATACCAATAATAAAAAAGAAAACACTACTAAAAGTTTAATTTCCATATACAAATGCAACTTCGGTTTCTTGTTTTGGTTCCAACTACTGAGATTATCCAAGAAGTTCTGTGCAGCAATGACAGTATTTTTACTGTACTTATGACTTCAGTACATTCATCTTCTCAGTCAGATTATGAGTTGGCCGTTGTAAAACTTAAGAGCGTCGGAACTATCATTAATTTTGGTACATTTTCATTACAAACTGAGCAAATGGCTTTATGGCTTTGCTTTTCTCACTTTGTTGTTGCTTTTGCCGCGTTAGGTATCACGTTTTGCAGGGAAGACGGTTTTGTTTCTTACCGTAACGAATATCTGTATCGGTCGCCTTACAGAGGTCCGATACCGATATGGCAAAAAAACGATAAATACAGTTTATACCGATACCGATATCAATATCGGACTATCCCTATTGAAATTAGAGAACAATGCCAATCAGCAAACGTCTGGTCCATTTTTCGTGTACATGTTATGTCTTTGCTAAACAGATGATTGTTGATGGATAAAATCCTCTAGCAGTAGAGATGTGGAGGTGTGTGTGGTTTATAATTTTGGTTTGTATTTTGTATGGGGCGTACGACCGCGGGTCAAGGCTCTGGGAGAATAAATTGAATTGAATTGAAAGAACCAGTAGTTCGGGTAGTATGTAATGTTTTTTTGTAGGGAGTGTACGACCGAGGGTCATGGCTCCGGAAATAAATTGAATTGAAAGAATCCGTATTTAAAATAGACGCATATAGCTTTAAAGCTAACCAAGGCGATAGGCCTCGAAACTGGCAGCTTAGATGCGACAGAACGGCGTATTTATTTCGTAGATGCATGCTTTCAGAGCTGAGCTGAATTGTTTTAAAGTGGGCAGCAACAATCACTGCATGCGCGCGCGTTCACACCTTTGCCAATGAAAAAAAAATTAATGCCAGCAATTATTCACCCTCCCTAAGTTAGGCAACAAACACCACATCAATTCAATTGTCGAGGACATAAACCATTGCAGAGCGACGCCATAACCATAAAAAAGGTACACGGATTATAAACAAAAACGTCAAGTGCTCCGTAAAAAAAGTTCATGTGATTCACGGATAAAAATTGATGATTTTAAATTGAAATAAGGAAATGTACATAATTGAGAAAATTCGATCTGTTTAAGGTCTGTTGTACTTTCACAATAATTTAGGTGGTAAAGCACAACAGCACTTAAACGGATGCAATTTTCTGAATTATACATTTGCTCGTTTCAATTAAACATCATCAATTTTTATCCGTGTACTTTTTAACAAGTAAAGTCAAATTTCAATCATATGACCCTTTTTTACGGCACACTTCACATTTTTGTTTGTATAGATATCACAGAAAGAAAGAAAGACGCAGGAGAAGATTCCATTTCATTCTGTAATTTTATTGAGGCTTTAGCCTGTTGCCATGCGCCCCAAACACAAGGTAAAGGCACCACACTACATACTATATACTACAAGCCACAACTAAACCACTGCAAATGACAAATACTGCAGTATACTCACAACACTGGACTGAAACGCCTCCCCGTCAGGGGTAAGATCTGTTACCCTCCACTCCAAAGGGTTTAACGAGCGTTAACCACTCCTAGTCATCTGCCCGAAGCCCTAAGGCCCTATGTCTGCAGCAGCCAGATTCCCAGGCGGTCACCCACCAAGTATCAATCCAGCCTAATGCTGCTTAACTTCGGGGATATGACGAGAACCCACTGCCCCGCACAACACACACCCGGCAACCCACACGAGGCAACCCACTTTCCCCTCTTCGTTCCAACAATGAATAGTGAACAATGAATGACGCCGTGGTTTAAGCACTGTAGGTTGCCATCCTCTTTGTTCCAAGACGTTGTTGAAGTTGTTCTCGAAGACGTTGCTGTTGTTGTTGCTTTAGGGCTTCAGGCAGATGACCAGGAGTGGTTAACGCTCGTTAAACCCTTTGAAGACGTTGTTGGTTGCAACAATAAACCCTTGGGCTGCGCCGTTGGCAGTCTTCTCAAACAACTATTGCATGCTTTTGGTTTTTTTAGGGAGCACGAACCCAAACTGAGTTATCTATATTAAATGTCCAATACCGTACAACTATATGGAGGCATTAACAGTTCGGAAACGAAGTAAAAACATCGCTACAACAATAAAAAACATATTGTTAAAACACTGTTTATATGCATTGTAACAAACACATACAGGACTACATGTGTTACTACGAGCCATGGTTAATTGCAATAGCTTGCGACCAGTTGTGTAAAAAGTATTTAAAAAAATTTTTAAAAACCTACCGAACAAGGATGGTGTAAAAAAAGCCACGTTTCAGAAATTACTGCACGTCGTTATCAAGCGTCAGAAAATGGCGCAAAAAAGGTACACTGTAACACATAAGTTAAACACATGCTAAATGGAACATTACAGGATAGTCCACAGTTAGAATGAAACCGATTCACACACACCACGGCAATGTATCCTGCTGCCATTCTCCCCACCTTCCATTTTAATTTATTTACCTGTGTACTTATATGAAATGACAGTAGTACCCAAGCAGTGATTGTCTTACAGTCAGTGAAAAAGCCAAGCTGGTAACCCAGCGACACTATGTTAGTCACTGATGATTTTCAGCAGCAAGTTAGAATCGCAGTTTAATTCACTTGTGTTCGACACAGCAATAATGAGTTTTCATTGGTTGTGTGAGAAAATTACGCTGTTTAGTACCCTAGTTTAAACTAAACTTTACGTCAATCTTATTTTAAAACGATAGGTCTTACTTAATTTATGTATTTCGGGTTTAGTTAGTCAGGTATAGAGCAGTGACATTTGCCGCCATATTGGCACCAGTGAATGGGTTTTGGAGGGCATAACTACAAGGTGCACTACATAAAAATGGAGGGAAAAACAACGGAGGAGCGGATTTCTTAGGCTTAAAATAACGTTTGTTTTCTCCAACAACAAAAATCGCGCGTTTTAGGTCTAAGAAATCACTCTTCACAGCATCGGTTTCAGTATGACGCCTTTCTGTTTCTGTCTGCAGTGCCCCTTGCAGCTAACCCATTAAGGCTCCAGCATAGAGTTATATACAATAATACTACGTCGTGTCACTGCTCTATAGGTAGGTCTTATTTAATTTAGGTCCTATTTAATTACCATTTTTTTAGTCTAAGGACCATTTAATTAGTCATTTATCAATAGAACATTTAATCAGACCTTTCGACCTTTAATTAGCCCTTTAATTGGACTTTAATTAGACCTTTTAATTAGTACTTTCATTTATTGTAGTGTTTAACATGTGATTTTCATTTTCACATTTTCGCTTGGTTGATCTGCTGAATTCAGTTATATGCCTCATAGTAAGCGCATCTTCGGGTTTTTCTAAATTTTTTTTTTACATGTGGCATTGGTCCCGTGTTCACACCTGGTTTCATTTTGTATTTGGAAAGATAAGGGTCCCCGGAAAACAAACACACATTCTGTAAAATGTCGGTTGCAGCATGTTAAAAAAAAAATCCTAGGCACTTCAAATCTGAGTAAAATCTGAGTAAAATCTTAGTAGGTGAAAAAAAATCGTCATTCCGAATAGGTCTACGTACTTATTTTTTTTAATTAGTTTTTTACACGGTTTGCGTCAAGTTTTCTCCTAACCTCGTATCATTAAATCTAAATGTCTTCTTGCCGAACTTATTTTACCCCCCCCCCCCACCCCCTTTCGTGAGTAACAGTTGAGGCGCGCCCGTTGTAAAAACTTTACGACCTGCCGTAAAATAATTGTTGTAAAATAGGAGTTTCTAATGTAAACGGGAGATCCGTGAAAAGCATTGAACGACGAATATTGTAGTGACGAACGTCATTAAAGAATGCCGCACGTTGAATAATAGATGTTTGGTAAATGTCATGTTAATTTTATGCTGGAAGATTGTTAAATATTGAGTAGCTGTACGGAGGACTGATCGGCACCGAATAAGTGCTTTTCGGAGATTGGTTGATATATCGATTGGATGGTCGAATGAGATAACCCGGCTATTGATCAATGTTTACCGAAAACCGTACTAAACGTCAGCAAAGCTTGAATAAATGACAAATTTTTGCTTGGAAAAAGTAAAATCATATCGAAAATCAAAATTGATAAAGAGGCCGCCAACTAGAGAATGGTTCGGCCTTTAAAGGGACCGAAATATTTGCCAAATTCGATTCATGCCACATACTGCGTAATAACTCAAATGTTAAAGAAAATTAAACCATTGCTACCGTGGTGACACTTCTTTGAGAACCCTAACTATTATCTACTTGGCGGCCCCTTCATCAGTTTCGTTTTTTTTTTTGCATGACATCACTTCTTTTTTTTTTTTTGTTCAGGTTACGGTACACGAATACTATTATCTATTGGTGGCCCCGTTATTTTCATTTACACACGCCACGGCAATGTATCCTGCTGCCATTCTCCCCACGTTCCATTTTTTTATTTATTTACCTGTGTACTTATATGAAATGACAGTGCAACCAAGCAGTGATTGTCTTACAGTCAGTGAAAGCCGAGCTGGTAACCTAGCGACAATATGTCAGTCACTGTTGATTCTCAGTAACAAGTCAGAATCGCAGTTTAATTCACTTTTGTTTGACACAGCAATAATGAGTTTTCATTGGTTGTATGAAAAAATTACGCTGTTTAGTACCCTAGTTTAAAATTCACTAAACTTTTTTGTATGCTGTCACTTATTATTTTTTTTTTTTGTTCGAGTTACGGTATACAAATAGTTAGACCAGGATGACTTCTTTTTTTAATTTACTGGTTGATGTCGATGTAATAATCACGTTACTAGACCTTCCCAGTGCCCATTCAGTTCTAGTAACATGGTCAAACTGTCAACTCATAGATGGTAAATTATTAATCGTTCTGCAATCGTGTTTCTCGCTTCGTGTGTAAACATTACTACTTCACGGTTGTTGTGTTTTTGGTTTATTAAAGCTGTGGTTTGGCAGTGGTTTTTTTGTGTGTGTGTGTGTGTCTATGTCTTTTTTGCTGTAGCAAGATTTACTAGACGTCGGCATTTTTTGAGGGGATGGGGGGGGGTTGTGGTATTTTTGTGGGTTTATGCGCCCACTTTCGTCGGTCCCGTGACATCTCCAAGCACAAAACCTGAAAAGGGAAGGCGTTCGTGTTGTACTCCAGTCTACGGCCAATTTGCCCGATTTCCTTCCCAATTTGCCTGATTTCTTTCCCTCTCAGCCTGGTTGCTGGAGGTTTGCGGAACTGGTCGAACCCCTGGAAAGGGGACCATGGCAAAGTGCCCGCCAGGACTGCCGGCCAGGGTAGCGTGAGAGGCTACCATGCTCCTTCAGCGGCTATGGGAACTATTCTCGCAAATTCTGGACAATCTTTCGGCCCCTACAATGATCGGAGGTTTCCCGGATCGAATCCCCGGGTTGGTACCTCCCTTTACCAGATATTTCTTCTTCTCTAAAAGTCTGATAACGTTCAAAATTGAGCCGGTTCAGCCGTACAAGCATTAAGTTGCTTCGGCTGACTTAAGGCTCAAAGAAATTAATTAAAAAAAAATACTTCGCTACGCGAGAATAAATAGTTTCATACAAATTAGCATGGGAGTTGGTGGACTAGCTAGCCCTAACATCTTCAACGCTACTGAAGATCAGATTTCGCATTAAATACCAATACAAAGCCGTCCCCGTATGAATTAATACCAAATTCCAAGTTTTACACGGTGTTATTAATTTTTGCCTAGAACGTTGCTTATGCTTGTTCTAGATATTAGATAATAACGCTGTGGCATCGCGTTGTATTATTACAATATCCTCTACAACTGAATGTTGATAAATGTTGCCTTACTTGATGCGACACATACTAGCGTGGTTCTAGACTTTAATTGTTCTAAAAATAGCCTGCCTCGTCGTCTATTCTCCTCCTCGAGGCTGATAATTCTCCATAGGTTAATGCTCCTTTGAAATTTGTCTATCACTGGTTAAATTTATTTATCACTGGTGAAGTTTGTACATTAATGATTAAATTTTTTAATTAATGGTGAAATTTGTCTATTAGTAATGAAGTTTGATATCAACGGTGAAATTTATCTGTCGGTGGTGGAATTTGTGTATCAATGTTGAAATCAGTTTGTCAATATTAAAACTTGATATCAAAGCTGAAGTTTGTCTAGAAACAGTGAAATTTGTCTATAAATGGTGACATTTGTCAAATGGGGTACAATTTCTCAATGAGACACTCATCGTGTAGAAGCCGTTTCACACTAAATCTTTTAGTTGTTGCGCATTAATTTCTGATAAGTTTCTCAAAATATTTGACGCCGCAGATTAATTTCGCGTAATTCATAGTCAATTAAACCTCAGAATATATTGGAAACTTTATTGATTTCTGAACGTAAATCCACAAAGGGAGCGTCCAACCTCTGTGGGAAATTGTTTCGCAACGGTCAATGTTTCACTAAGGTTAATGAATTTTCTCGCGTTTGTAGGATTTGTATTAAAATTGCTCCAACAGATATGGTTTCTATCCTGGCATATTCAGGCCGTTCTTCGGGTCCTGCCTTGATCAGAGGTTTCCAAGTTTGAAACCCGGATTCGTCTCTCCTCCTACGTGCTGCTTCTAAAACTTCTAAGATACAAAATTAAAGGAAATAAAAAAAATGACATTGTTCCTATAATCTAACAACCATTTGGTTCAATATAACTTTTGTCGAGTAAATATTTATTTCCATTTTCTTTGTAGGTACCTAGGCGACAGTCCTAGAACATGTAGTCCCCGCCAAATGCCTCAGTTGTTGGTCGTTGACCTTCGCACGTTCGCTGTTGGTTAACCTTTTCAGAGCTGAGTCATATGCCGGCCGTTCGCAAGGAACACGCGCACGCGATCCAATGGGATCGACCCTTACTCGCCTCGCTTGATGTCATGTAATAATAGGCCATAACGTGCTTAAGGGTCACGTGACGCGAAAGAACCAATCGGAGCTCGCTATCATAGCTGCGTCGATGAGAAGTTACGATCGCTTGAACCAATCGTTATGTTCAAACAAAAGGTATTTCATATCAGTTTTGACAACACCATGACCCAACAATGCATGAAAAGATCGTACTGAATTGAATAAATCCAAAATACACGTTCCAAAATGTCTAATTCAATCGGAATTGTCCCTACACTGTAAAACCAGGAACGCTGCCGTTGATGGAAATGAAGGATTTATAGAAACCTTCGCTTGCACCTCGCGTTCAGGCTGCACCAACTTGTTTTAGAGAGAGAGCTGGTGGTGTTGTAAGGGACTGGTGAAGTTGTACTCAAGGTTGTTGGTTTGCTTATCTTTTCCCGTTACAGTACTAAAGTAATGCAACAATAAATTCTTTCAAATTAAGGATGGCAACCATAAGGTAACCGGAGTGGGACGATCGTAATAGTAAACGAAGCAAACAGTCTGCATTAAAAACTGGCCTTGTGTGGTACACTAATCGGAGAAAGAAAGAAAAGACAACTGCCCCGACTGGGACACGAACCCAGGACTTCCCGCTTACTAGCCGGGCACCCTAACCACTGCGCTACCGGGGCGGATTCTGGCTACGGGCTCCAGCCGAACTAAGTAGCTGTTCAGTCTTTCTCAGTGGTGACCTAGAGGTCACAAACATACATACAAGGAGGGAAAGCAACATTGTTTCTTGGCCTCTAGTAGTAAATAAAGAACAAATCACAAAGGTAATGGGCAAACGAAGCAAGTAGCCTGCATTAAAAACTGACCTTGTGTGATACGCTAATCTGGGAAAGAAAGAAAAGACAACTGCTCCGACTGGGACACAAACCCCAGGACTTCCCGCTTACTATTAGATTATAGTGTATCGCACAAGGCGAGTCTTTAATGCAGACTGCTTGTTTCGTTTACCCTTTACCTTGTGATTTCTTCTTTGGATCGCAATAGTGGAAATTATCAATATTTGATTAGTTTTTAACGTGAAATTCTTCCATTCCACCGTGTTTCTGTTCTCGGAATAAACTCGATTGCCCCATCTGTTTCAGTTCCGCGTAAACGAAACGGAATGGTTGATGGAAAGACGAAATGGGAAATCTCACCTTTTGGCGAGGACCCGAGTTCCCTACAAGGCAATTTCTGATGAAAACTATTATATGGAACGATTCCGAGAATAGAGATTACACAGTTCGATTAGAAAACCGTTGGGGGGGGGGGGGGTGTTAGCGTTACTCTAAAGTTCTTGAATTTGTTGTCGATTCGAAGTTTTTCGAGGAAACGACATTTTTTAGGAACGTGCGGTGCGAAGTAGTGGGAAGGAGCTTCCCGGTGTCTGTCTGTCCGTCGCCATCCACACAACCGATTTTAACCCACCAACCGATTCATTTCACATTTCAGTTGTAAAAACGATAAAATTGGTTATGGGGTTACCGAGATTTTAACTTGCCAATATCAAATTGAAACCGTGCCTTGCGAGTACAACTATAGTAAAGGATCATCGTTCAGGGAAATTAAACAGGAAATTAATTTACGACTAAAAAATCTTGACACATAAAATGGAACCTAAAAGCACACACGTCCCATCTTTCAATTAATTGTTAAACACCAATGCTGGACAAATTCAAGCCATACAGCCACGTCCGGAAGGCTATACGTTGAAGGGGTTTAAACCATATTTTCAAACTTATTAAATTTAGCGACCTGTTCAATCGGGTGACTTATTGAATTTGTAATATTATTTTATTATTAAATTTAATGGTAGATGGATCAATTAACAGATGTGATGATAATTGTGTGTTCTTAGAAAAAAAGCAATACTCAAAATGCCTTGGAGTTAATAGTGATATACATTGAAACTTCAAGGCAAATATTATAAGAGTAATTACAAAACTTAGAAAATATTACCTAAATTGTATAAATTAAGAAGTATTCTTGATAAAAAAAAATTAAAAAAAATAGTGTATGAAGCATGGATTAGCAGTAATTTGAGATATGGATTAGAATTATATGGGTTCACAGCAGATTATCTTGTTGATAGATTACAAAAAGTGCAAAACAAAATTATAAAAATCTTTTTTGAACAGAAAATGAAGAAAACTACTAGTGAAATATACAAAAAGAATAAAATTTTAAAAATAAAAGAATTAAGGGATTATACAGTAATCACAAGGCAAATATAATTTCATAATTTCATAATTTGTTTTCATAAAGTTAGTTTTTTTCTTATACTATACTTGTACTAAACTAGTATAGTACTATACAGGGTGAGGCAACTGAAGTGTCCGGCTATAATGTCTTCTAAAGACGTGTAATTAGCTCAAATCGAAATACCTACCAATACTAAGCAAACCAGGGCGGATGTAATGTCTGCTGTAAATATGACCTTGAAAGATGCTTTCAAGGTCATCCAAAAGTTAACTCCGGAACTATACAAGATAACGGCATGAAGTAAATTAGAAAGTTGTTTAGGATCATGAACCCAGGCCAACACAGAAAACGTAACAGAAATCGTGCCATAAACAAAGGAGATATAGGCAAAACAATGTGTGTAGTGCAGGAAAGCCGGTCAAAGGCAAGCAATACCTTATTAGTAATTGTACAGCTGCCTCCTGGCTGGTTTCCCTGTAACTGCTAATTGTTTCGTGTAAGATCTAGGGAAACTCTAGTATCAACGGTTAAAATGACCTTGGGGAATGCGTTCAAGGTCATCCAAAACTCATCTCGTATACGAAGCAAGATAGGAAATAACTTCCAAATAGGAAAG
>JAHWFP010053236.1:140224-174152 GCA_023313725.1 Lithobius niger | reverse complement strand
ACCTGTGTATACGTCGAAATATCCCGCCTAACACGTCAAAATAACCCGTCTAAGGACGGCAACCTGTATAACAGGTCAACGTAATCGTCTAAGGACAGCAACCCGTCTAACACGTCGAAATAACCCATCTACGGACAGCAACCTGTCCGTCTAACCAGTCAATGTAATCGTCTAAGGACGGCATGCACCCGTTGCCACCCATATCCCCGTTGGTGGCTTCCATTATCCGGATTGCAAAAGAGCCACACACAAGCTATTCCTTGCTTGGCATTCGCTATACTGATGATGATGGTAGTCCTCGCTTGCTCACAGTATTAATAATGCAGATGATGTGTTTACTGGTTTTACGCTCGTTCTCCGGTAGTTTTTCTTTTCCTTTTTATTCAATTGCAAAACCGCGCATTTAACTCGTGCACAAATAAATAGTGACCAAAAAAAATAGGGGTAAAAAAAAACAGTAAAAAACTCAATAAAGTGGTGTGATTCCACGAATCACCTGGGGGGTCTCCCGCAAAACTAACAATTCACTCCTCGATTTGAATACTTCCCGTCACCCCCACCCCAACTTTCATTTTCTGGCTTTTCTTAATTGTTTTGGCAGTAATACCTGTCTGTTTATTCAAGTTCGAAGTTACTAGCAGCTCCTATTCCGTACTCGCTGATGTTTTAAAACAAAGATTGAAATTTCATTCCAAAACAATTTTTTTTTATGTAAACAACGCGAAATAAGAAAAAACGAAAGATGAGTTTTTCTTTCTTTTGTTTAAAAAAAAAAAAAAAAAAAACTGGCACACAAAAAATAAGAAGATTGTTTTCCGCATCGTAATTGGTCTTCTTTTTTTTTTCTCTTTGTGTGTTTGGAATTTCAAAACTGACGACAGTTACGCAATGACGAAATGCGGCGCAGGGAGTCGACTCCCTGCCAAATTTCACAGGCACTTTTGGCAGTATTTAATTCAAATTTTCGTTCCTTAGAAGGGAGTGTTATAGGGACTTTTGAAAGCGACAGTTGTTTTGCTGCAAAAAAAGGGGGTAAATTGTCGAATTAACGACCGTTTCTTGGGACGGAGAGGGGCAATTTTGCTGAAAAAGGCGACGGACGGACAAAGGCTTTGCAATAGTCTTCTCAGCCGGTACGGCTGTACAGAACACTAAAAGGGCAAAAGGAGGCCAGAAAAGGTCAAAAAGGCGAAAAAAGGGGAAGAAAACAGTAAAAGAGATTGGGGGGGGGGGGAGCCCCCAGAAAAAGAATCCACTACAACATACTGTGCCCTTTTACAAAACGTTGTCCCTACCCGGTTAACGGTCTACGGTTAACGTTGATCGCTGATAAATCCTAGTTGTGCTCTGAATTCCAGTCTGGTTTTTCGTGCATGGGCTTAGTTTGTGGTTCTACAAAATATTCATGTGAAACCCCAGATATATTTTTAAGCATGAAAGTAGTGCTAATTTGGCAGGTGATAATTAGTTCATTAGGCATCAGCGAGAACATATCCTTCTGACTGACCCTCGTAGGCTCCAGGGATCTAACCTTTCGGTTCGATCCCCCAATCCCAACTAGCGATCCATTGTATGGCCACTGGTATTTATACTGGTGGTGAAAATTGGATCGTGCCTAAGGCTTTACGTCACGTGACTGGCTATACTTTGTTCCTCATTATGTTTGTAAGGAACTGACTGCATGATGCCACGCTGCCTTCCATTATTAGTGCAAAAACACATGTAAATATCCCACTCGTATGACTAACAGTAACTGTGTAGAGGCTACAAGCGTTATATTCACACGTTTTTTCACTCGTAGTACAAGGAAACGCGGCCTCATACAGTCAATTTCCTGCAAACATAATGTGGAACAAACTATAGTAGGCGTGATCCGGTTCCAACCGATTTAACAATAGGACTCGCTCATGTATGCCCTGTAGTTAGCGGTGTGCAACAGCTATGTTATCGGCAAGATGCACCACGGAGTACTGGCTCCGTGAGTTGCGTATTGCCGTACATGTAAGCCGTTACAAATTCTGAATTATTATCAACCTAAAACAAACAAAAAAACCCACACACTCAAAATCGAAAACGCACAGCAAATTAAAAAGTTTTGAAGTTGCAAAATGGGTTTGAAGGAATTGTTTTTTTATAATATCCAAGAGATCCTATTTCAGTGTAAATTAAGATGCGCAGGAAGAGGATGATCTGATGGCTCAATATCGACGTTCACCTATTATTATGGAGATTGGACTATTAATATTCATGACATTTATCAACAACTAATTCGTTTAGTTGCCGTCGCCAAATACTGGAACGAACCGGAATCAATATTTATAGGATGGGTGAAGCGAGCCACTCGCATGCCAACGTTGAGCCAATGAAGATAATAAGACGCCATTTTGTGAATTCCTTCGTAACAGTATCTGACGTAAATGGATTCACATGCTAGATTCTCTGTGTAACAAGCTCGTGCCCCTCTGGTGTGCTCCTAGTGTGCTTCTTGGGATCAACAAAAAAAATGAAACAATCTTAAAGGTAAAAATAGCGTCACCACAGCATAACTTGAACTTAAAGGCGCCTGTTCACCATTTCGATATCGTTGCCCACATTCTAAACACAGCATCCACGTTCCAGATTCACCGTCATCCAATACGCTGATGTGGGTCACGTGATTACGTTTTAGTTAAGTAAATCGTGGCGTTGCTGCGAATAGTGTTGTTCCATTTTTAATTTACCGCTATTTTCTTCAATATTGCTCGAAAATTCTACAACGCTGCATCTAGGAGTTGAAAAGGTGAAAAGGCGCCTTTAACGCAGGTCAGCCAAGTTTGGGGGATTTGATTATAATAATAATAATAATAATAATAATAATAATAATAATAAGATTGTTTAGCCGATTGTAGGAGTTGGGCAAGGAGACGGAAGGGCATGGCCGCTGACACCGTTCCCATTTATTAAAATTAAATGTTATGTTTTGGAAATTTAAAAGCTCAAAGTTGAAAGAGGCCAATTTTGCGGTGAGAGGAGACCACCGACAGGTGGAGCAAAGTACATGTTAATCGTATGTCCGTTGTATGAAACGTGAAAGGTCCACCTGGAGAAGGTCCCGACGAAAAGCTGATATGGTCTTGGACGTTAATTCGATGGAGCATTGTACTTTTAATTACTAGCCTACAGCTCGGCTAAAGACCGGGTGAATTTATTTTGTAACATCACTAAAATAAATAACGTGGCCCTTTTTTTTGTTGGGGGGGGGGGGGGGCTGTGGGGGATTGACTGACTGTCGTCCCTCCCCACCCCCCACCCCCCACCGGCCCACTCCACATTCTATTCTACCTGTGGAATTTAGTTTACATGCCAACATTCCCCTCCCCACACACTTATAACATTCTGAAATTACTTGGCACTTTTTAGGGGGAGTTGAGGGGGGAAGGGGTTCACTAACTACGATAAAGGCATTTCGGTGTACTACTACGACCATCGCTTCACCCTCTCTCCAAACACCGTTTCTCTTCCTGCTGCACCGTCTCTTTTCTCGATTAACTACGACGCACCTTTCCTACGATGTACTTCTACCCTAATTACGCTTTCATCTTCGATCGCTCCTCTCCCCAAACGAAGCATACGTAGATTCTTCGCCCTCTACCCCCACCCC
The DNA here is from genome assembly GCA_023313725.1 of Lithobius niger. Taxonomy (NCBI): domain Eukaryota; kingdom Metazoa; phylum Arthropoda; class Chilopoda; order Lithobiomorpha; family Lithobiidae; genus Lithobius; species Lithobius niger. The sequence continues at coordinate 170,512 of JAHWFP010053236.1, read as the reverse complement.
TGGCTCTACGCCGCGCGTTCGGCCCCCCCCCCCCCCCCCCCCCCCCCCAACGTGATCCACTTCTCGCATGGCATCGCGGGAGCGTGCCTATAGTCTTAAGGTGAATTGCATATTTCTGACTTATTTTGGGATTTATTTTCTATGTGAATTTGACTGTCGTGACGTTTAATTTTTTATGACATGTAGCATCGATGTGCAATTAGTTGGAGATTAACTTGTGCTGTCCAATTAAATGGACGTGAGCAGTCAGACTGCGACATTTATTGTTTTTCGATAGTGTTTTGTTTTTTAAGATAACAGAAGCACGCAACCTGCACGCAAGCCTTGATGAGCTTCGGAGAGCAAATTTTGTAAACTAAAGCCTTAACCAGACTGGCAGCTCGCGGATGCACGGCTATGCAAGATGGTGTATCAAAGAAGTCAATAATTAGTCCTTAACGTAACACCAATCATACGATTGCAGCAATATTGACCTTGTACGCACGATAGCAACGCATCGCTTCGCACGAAATTTTCTTCTGTCTGGAGAGGGCTTAAGACCAGAAGCGAATAAACGCCCTGTACGCCCGTATGACGTGGGACTGTGAGAGTATCCACGCTGTAACTTTCGCTTTGTATGCCACCATTTGCACAAGGCCCTTTGGGAGAGAAGCAGCAGATTTCAGCTCATGGCTCCAAGCCTGTTGATTTAAAATCGCCAAAATATGATTTTCCCAAAACAATACTAAGAGGCTTTAATTTCCTGGCACGTGCGAGAACTGCGGCATAGAGTTTGGGCGGCAATTTTTACTTCAGTCGGCCTTGGCTCGAGAAGCAAAAAAAGATTTCCTTGTTTTAAGTTCGTTTAAACTCTAGTTCTTACGAATGACTCATGCTTGAGCTGTTTGCAGCACCAATATTTTTCGCACATTAGGTTAAAAACCTACTCAGCTTAATTTTTAATGCACGTTTTCCTTAAAAGTAAAAACCGGCACTCGTTCAACAACTGGCCGCATGGGGCCAGGACTCAGCACGAACGGCGGAACAAAGCTTGGAATTGTGTTGGATACACCTTCTTCATGCCGCTCCTGTCTTTTGGACTTACGTCAGACTGCCTGAGAGGGGAATTGAACCCACGACCTTTAAAACTAAAATGCTGAGGTGTTTTGTTTCAAAGGTCGTGGGTTCAACTCCATGCTCAGGCAGCCTGACGTAAGTCCAACTGGAACCACATGCGACTTAGTCGGTCGTGTAGTATGCCGCACCGGTAGGATCTCGGCATTTGCTTTCAAAAGGTTGTGGGTTCGATTGCCAGATTAGGCAGTCTTACTTTAAGTCAAAAAGACAACGTAAATAGGTTTGCATCCGTATTTATTTATGATTTAAAACTTAAGAATGCATTGAATGTCTTCCCAACGATATGGTCATCGTTTGTCTCATTTTCATGGGTAAGTAGAAGTATTTACGAAGCCTTTAGCCACAAAAGCGATCTCAACTAGTTTCGAAGAAATACTAAAAAAATTGTATAGTTCTCTATACAATAGAAGCAATTATTATTGATGCACAAAGCAAAAATTTTTTTGTCAGGCTGCTAAATTTAACTATAAGTATTACAGGTCAAATATAGTGATATTACACTTGTATTACAACAAGAGTAAGACAAGGCGATAGACTTAAGTCTGGTTAATTTTTCCCTACAGTCTAGGGAGTATTACAACAAGAGTAGGACAGGGAATAGACTTTATGTTTAAATAATCTTTCCCTAAATTCTAGGGAGTATTACAACAAAAGTAAGACAAGGGAATAGACTTTATGTCTAGATAAGTTTCCCCTACACTCTAGGGCGTATTACAACAAGAGTAGGACAAGGGGATAGACTTTATGTTCAAATAATCTTTCCCTAAACTCTAGGGAGTATTACACCAAGAGTAGGACAAGGGAATAGACTTTATGTCCGGTTAATTTTTCTCTACAGTCTAGAGAGTACTACAACAAGAGTAAAACAAGGGGATAGACTTTATGGCTGGACTTTATGGCTGCACTCTATAGAGGACATCAGTATAGTGGCCTAGGTTGCCAGTATTGAGTGGGGTGCTAAATGCCAATAGGCCTATGCCTGCAGTGTGATCAATTTGAATAATTAGGCCTATATGTAATCGCATTAGCGAGTATTTACTCCTAATTACTTTATAAATAAAACGTAGTATCAAACTCAACACGTTTTCTCAACATAATCAATTTTATTTTGTTGATTAGTTACCTGACAGTGTTTGCATTTAAAGTGTTTCAAAGTTGAATGTTGCCTTCTTCATACCAATCAATTCATTCATTCGTGAGTTAGGCTGGTTTGTAGGGCTGCTTGAATCGATCAACGAATGGACGGAAGTGTTTACAGCCATTGAGCATGCTATTCGGTAACTAGGGTGGAGCACGCGACACTTGGTAGTATGTCATAGTCATTATTATTACGTAATGATGATTAATATTTATCTTCCTCTCCCTCTTAAAGAGATATACCGGTTGCCAACACGTGTTGATTTTAGCCCTTAGCCTATATAAACATCCATAACACCACACGAGGAGTGATATATATATTAGAAACAAAAACGTCAAGTGTTCTGTAAACAAAGGGTTATGTGATTGAAAGGGTTGCTTTACTTGTTAAGTAACCTTACTGGGTTTACTTTACTGAGTTTTTCTTTACTTCTTAAAATGAACACGGATAAAAATTTAGGATTTTGAATTTAAATAATCAAATTTACAATTAAGCAGATTGCATCCGTTTAAGTGCTGACGTGCTTTAAGAATAATTTAATTCGTAAGCAAAAACTAATTTACGAATTACGAACTTACGAATTAAAATATTCTTCAAGCAACATCTATGTCCGTGTACATTTTAACAAGTAAACACCTCATAACCCTTTCAATCATAAATAACTCTTTCTTTACGGCGCACTTGCCGTTTTTGTTTGTAATCCGTGTACCCTTTTACGTTTCCTCAAAGTGCGGCTGAATAATTGTTGGCTCGCCAGCATTGTTAGCATTCAGGGCCGGATTAAGGGGGGGGGGGGGTGATTTAGGTGTTGAGCACCGGGCCCCATGCCGAAAAGGGCCTCAAGGGTGCCTCACGGTCAAGGAAAAAAATAAAATAAGGCACTATTTTAAATTTAAAATATTTTGTTTTACTGTTTTTTTCACACAAAAAATTATTGTTAACAATAGAAAACTCCTTTTTTGCGGGACTTGGGGGGGGGTGGAGGGGTAGGGCCACAATAAATCTTAAGCACCAGGCCTCTACGAGGTTTAATCCGACTCTGTTAGCATTTCTTTTTTTCTTCAGTCTATTATGTATTTGGCCAAGGCTCTGGCTTAATAAATTGAAATAAATAAATTGTAAAACCAATGTAAAACAATAAAACTGATTGTTCAATTTTATTGTTTTAACTCCGGAATGGCTCGACAATTGAAAAAGTGGTCTCTTTGAGGATGAGGGCGAAGGAAATATCTGGCTTAGATCATGTTTCAGATTTTCGGTAGGTGAAGTAGGTTTTTCTGAAACGGTGGCTGAACAACAAGAAGTGAACAGTTTTCAAAACTACGTTTGGTTCCCTAAGTATACTTTCATATACTTTTTTGGTAAAAATATACCCTCCATACTTACCTACTCTCTGGCCAAGTTTGGTGGAAAAATGATATTAAGTGTTTTAGTTTTGCTGGAGGTAGGACTTCAGTCCTACATATACGCGGCGATTTTTAATGAAATTTACCTTTGCATTCAGTTTGGCGTCTCTGTAGCGGAGTCCACATTATGCTAAGTTTTAGGTGAAGTCACTTTTATTTCCGTGAAATTAATGGCGAAAAAAAAAAAAGTACACTTATTATGTGCTCGGCGTATCTTGAGTCCTGCAAGTGTCTTATGAGCGGCTGCGTCTTCCTGGAATGGGCGGCTTTAATCGACGGCCGCCATTGTTTTTGTAACCATCTTGGATATCAACAAGGCACTCTGCTACCAAAAACATACAATCGATTATCTGTGTTCGTTCTGGGGCGAACTCAAGATAGGCCGCAGATACTATACAAACCCACACACCAAACAGTAAATCCTTGCCTGTGGGTGTGGGTCGTACAATATTATAAAAAAATCGAAAGCACAGTTTGGAAAACATGGTTTACTAGATTACACGTTAAGAATCGTTTAAATAAACTTTAATTAAAACAAAACTTTGAAAAAATGCAAAAAATTACAAAAACAATCAAAAGTAAACAAAAATAAAACAATCAAATTTGCTGTAAATAGAATAAAATATTATTTTTTTTTTAAGGGAAATAATACCTTTTTTTCAAGTGCTAAGGTTATCTTATTCAGGGACGGAGATGGACAATTTTGCTAGGAAATACCTAAGGATCATTACGGGTCACGTACTATTAGTGTATGTAAATTGCCGTCACATCATGATGAAAGCGTAAGCAAAAGAAGCCGTAAACACATGTACACACCTCTGGCAGTAGGCAATCGGAACTGTTTAAGGCTGCGTTTCGCGAGTGTACAATAGGCAACCTAACGCCGCCACCAATCAGAACTGCCGGAAACTCACTGCCGGGAAAAAGAAAAAAGGAACTCGGTACGTGCGTTAGATCTACGGTTCATGCAGGTAGCAGGCGCTTGATTACACAAAATTGTCAAAGACCATTCGTTTCCTGAATGCACAGAGGTGGGCTGAGGCCAAGCACTAAACCTGGCACTTTTGGTATATGAGACAATCCTACTAACCGTTCTGGCATTATGCAATTAAATTAGAAAGAATGACAAATTTAACTCAAAGTATTTTTTAAAAAAACAGTAGGGTTTTGTTTGATCTGTTAACCACTTGAACAAATGTTTCTTGAACAATTTCATCCCGCTAATATGTTTCATTTTCTTGGGCAAGAATTTGTAAAGTTTACTATCCAGACTGTTACTTTATTTGTGGAAGTTCTCTTTACCAGCTGTCGGTTGTATGACGTATAAACAAACCGCGTTCGTTCCTAGTACGGTGTAATCGATAAACGCTAATGGATGAATAGTGACGGATGGGTTAACCAATAGTGCCAACGATTAAGCGCGGGAATTGGAATTCGGCGTAGGACACCCGCAAAAAATATACTATCAATTCAGCAGAATATCCTCCAGCCTTCTCATTTTTTATGGATTTGTAACACTGGACTTAAGGTGGCACTATCACCGATTGAAAAGCGAACGAAAATACCATAGCGCCACCGAGCGGCGTCGATATTGTGAACGTTTACAGTTGCTCCCAGGTGCGCGAGGACGTACCAAATTTTCAGCTTGTTTGTTTCGTTAAACGAAATGCCGCTGTCCATTCTTTCGCTTGGTGCAAGCAAGTGCTAGATAGTAGTAGACAACGAGCGCTAGATGTTGTTAGATTCTGCCTACTTTCAATAAAGCAGGGACATTTGCCGCCATATTGGGACCAGTATGGGTTTTGTAGGTCATAACTACAAGGTGCACTACATAAAAATGGAGGCAAAAACAATGGAAGAGCGGATTTCTTAGGCTTAAAATAACGTTGTTTTCTCCAACAACAAAAGTCGCACGTTTTAGGTCTAAGAAATCACTCTTCACAGCATCGGCTTCAGTATGACGCCCTTTTGTTTCTCTCTGCAGTGCCCCTTGCAGCTAACCCATTAAGGCTCCAGCATAGAGTTATATACAATAATAATACGCTGTGTCACTGCTCTATAGGTGATAGTGCCAACTTTAACAACGGTCGCTGAGTAAACCTTGTATGACTTTACTTCATGTGGAGTATCAACAAATTGATGTGTATCTTGTCTGGATGGTATATGCCCATAGATTAGAAAGTTAACTATAGATATTGTACCTTACCTCTTCCAAGCCTACGCCTGGCCCTGGCGGTAGTTGAGGCTACTAATGCCTTTGCTAATGCTTTGCTTGCGAAGCAGCATGGGGGCAAAAGCATTATGAGAGTTATTAGTAGCCGCAACTGCCTCCAGGTCCCCGCATACGCTTGGAAGAGATAAGATGCGATAACTTTCCAATCTGTGGTGTGTCCCTTAAAAAAGGTCTGTATGTATACAACACAGATATAAGTCTACTAAACTGCCCTTAAAAAGGCGGATTTCCACCAAATGAAAGTCTGCAGCATCTATAGCGCAATCGAATTTTTACCTACCGCTTGTTCGCAGCAAGGAAAGGAACGCACAAAGCAATATCTTTTAACACAACAAATAAGTCACGTGCCTTCTTAATTACTGAGTAAAAATTTGGTACGACCTCGCGCACCTGGGGAGCAAGCTGAAAAAATTAACGATATTACTGCCCCTAGACGGCGCCACGGTAGTTTCTTTACATTCCACCGTGGCGCCATCAAGTGGCAGTGGAGTAACAGATTATGTGAAGGCAAACCAAGGAGTGCTACATAAAATTACAAACAACGTTTCGAAAATTTTCAATTTTCGTCATCAGGTTAACAATAAAATTAAACCATGGCAAAAGCCACTAAGTCATCCTACGTTGAAAGCATAAAATAGTAATTTAAAACGGATAATAACCACCCATTTCTCCCCTCAAATGAGGCAGAAATGGGTGGTTTTTTATCCGTTTTAAATTGCTATTTTATGCTTTTAACGTAGGATGACTTATAGTGCCCGCGGCCTATCTTGATTTCGCCCCAGAATGAACAGAGATAATCGATTGTATGTTTTCGATGGCAGAGCACCTTGTTGATATCCTAGATGGTTACAAAAACAATGGCGGCCGTCGATTAAAGTCGTTCCCTCCAGGAAGATGTAGCCACTCGTAAAATACCTGCAGGACTCAAGGTACGCTGAACGCAAAATAGTGGCTTTTGCCATGTTTTAATTTTATGGCTAACCTGATGACGAAAATTGAAAATTTTCGAAACGTTGTTTGTAATTTTCTGTAGCACTGCTTGGTGTGCCTTCACATAATCAAGTGGCAGTAATATCGTAAACCTGTACAGTTTGCTCCCATGTGCATGAGGATCTATCAATTTTTTATTCAATAATTAAGGAGACACGTCGCTATTTTGTTATGTTAAAAGTAATTTCTGTATGCATTCCTTTGCTTACTGCGAGCTATAGCGCTAGAGAGAACTGGACAGCACTATAGAAGGCGCTAATGCTGCGAACTTTCGTTTGATGACAACCCGCTTTTAAAGGTACCTATTCACCGAATGACAGGTTACAGCGCCATCTAGTATTATTTAGTTCTATGTAGCACTTGATTTCAACAAGCGAAGGAATGCGCAAAGAAATTTCTTTTTACACAGCAGACAAGCCACGTGCCTCCTTAATTATTGAATGTAAAGTTGGTGCATCCACGTTGGTGCAACAGGGAGCAAGCGGTCAAGGGCAACGATATCACTGTCACTCGATGGCGCCCATCTAGCGGTTCAATATCTGCGTTTCAAAACGGTCGATGTATAGAAAAAAAACCGCTCGTGGTGTCGTTAGGCTTAACTGTAGATAATTATCTAGAATAACTACTTTACAAGCTAGCGGCTTAATTCACCTACCTATCGATTCGTTTCGTCGTAAAACGTGCAAAAATCATAACGAAAACGTGCGCAAACGCTTATTTATTTTTTAAAAAATTATTAAAACACGGTAAAACGCTACTCACAACAAGCTAGAAGCGGCCCTATTCAACGCGATGATATCGCAGCATAGAAATTTAAAACCTGATTTCGACCAGAACATCGGCAAACGGAAATTACCTTCATTTGCGACGCGACGCAATAGCTGAAGCAGACGAGAATTTTATGTTTAGATTTTATTTTTATACCAATATTACTTTACAGTATGAAACACTGTCCGTGCCGGGGCGCGCTTCGCGTGCACTATTATATACATCGACAATTTGTGTAATCAGAAATAGTATGACGCAAGCATTTGTGAAAAAGGAACAAATTATGTCACTTCATTGTTTCACAAACGCTTGCGTCATACTTTTTCTGATGACACCAATTCTCGATATATATAATAATGCGCGCGCAGCGCGTCCCTGCGAACTGTGAGTCCGGCCCCAAATATCACCGTCTGCCTTGGAAAGAGATAATTTTCGTTTAGTAACGTTCTAGGAGTAATCAGGTTTTCTATGTTGCGGTATCATCGCGTTGAATGGTGGCCGCTTCTAGCTTGTTGTGAGTAGCGTTTTAACGTGTTTTAATATTTTTTTTCTTAAATAAATAAGCGTTTGGGCACGTTTTCGTTATGATTTTCGCACGTTTTACGACGAAAGGAATCGATAGGTAGGTGAGTTAAGTCGCTAACTTGCAAAGTAGTTATTCTAGATAATAGCCTAACTGTATACCGCTTGCTGTCTGGTACATACACGTGGGCCCACCAACTTTACGCTCCAAAATTAAGGAGGCACGTGGCTTGGTTGTTTCATTAAAAAGAAATTTATTTGTGCATTCCTTCGCTTGTTGAAAGTAAGAGTTAGACAGAACTAGATAGCGGCAAATAGATACTGCATCTTGTCATTTGATGGCAATCGCCTTTCATAGACAACGACCGGAAACCCACTTGTGCTTGGGCCCTTGTCCCTCCTTACGTCATTTGTGCTGCATCCGCCATGGGGACCTTTGTGCGCTTGGGATTACGTCACATCGGGGTTAGAGGCCTCGGAAACCGTTGCCCTAATTCTCGTCTCCATAGCAACGACTCGGACAATGCCGGGCTTTTGTTTCATTAAACTAAACGGTGCTAATGAGGCGATGCTCGACCCCTCCGTCCCCTCCACTTCGTAGTTCAAGTTGACGGTCATAATTTTAAAATGTTATTGCAATCAATGCGTGGCTCGTATGACAGTGAAGTTTCCTCCTCTGTTGTTTATTGTGCCTTATTTGGGTTATGTTAAGAAATAAAACGAGTCCACAGAGACAATTGAATAGGTTTTCGGGATTTTCGGAATGGAGAAGCAAACGTTTAGGAATTCAAGTGCAAGGTCAGCCAATCGTACCTATAGAGGACATCATGGGTTTCGGTGATTTTCTGATCACTTAGAAGCTCTAGGTGAAAATTACTTCGCCTACTGGGATTAGCTTGGCCTTCCTAAATAGCCTGCCTAAATATTGCTTAGTAAATGTTCGGTAATGCCAATTATAGATGCAATTACTCGGACATAGGTCTAATTATTCAGATCTATGCCTAATTTCTCAAATATAGGCCTATTGCTCAAATATAGGTCTAATTACTCAGATATAGGCCTAATTATTCAGATATAGGCCTAATCCCACAAATACAAGCCTTTTTATTTATTTATTCGCGAATAATTTTGTTGTTTGGACAAATTTGGAAAAAAAACTAAGAAAATTTGCTCTTTTTCCTGTATTTTCGGTAATATTTTGGGTGAAGAATTTAGCAAATTAACTTCTTCCATTCTAGAAGTAGAAGTACATTTCTAGCCCTGAAAATGAGTCGTAGAACGGCTGTGCAAAATCGGATAAAATGTTTTCGTGGAAACTGACAAGTCGACAGACTGACACCAGAAGCTCCTGTTCTCTGCTTCGCACCACGCCTCAACAAAAAAAAAGAGGAAAATCAACTATTTCTACGTTGTTAGGAAATAAGCCAATGGCAAAAACATACTCAAGAAAATTTAATACAGTGTGTCATCTTTGTGCACTTAGGTTTCATTAGAGTGCTCGTTTGAAGGCGTATCACTAACACACGCAATGCTATTTTGGTCCCCGTGCCAATTTAAGCACCCGTTAAGCCTCTCTCCAGGTCCGTTATTCGAACCCGTTCTTCTCCAATCATTACCGTACCGCCTTTACCGATATGGCAACTCGTCCACTGCCCACTGGTTTGTAACCTGACAGCATTCGCGCATAACTCATTTAATTCTGCTGACGTTCTAAAATACGGCATTGTGAAAATCGATCAACTAAATTTTGTTCCAGTCCGACAACTTCCGGACCGCTGAAATCGTGAAACTAAAAATATAAATAAAAGACCCACAAACCCACTTACCAAGTAACGATTGGCGATTTGCTTGCCAATCGCTATGGGATACAGTCGTAGGTGTCGAATTGGAATGTACGTCACCAAGTTTCGCTTCAAGGAATTTTATTGGGGGGCGGGGAGAGGGAGCGCAAAAAATTGAAATTCAAAATGCTGTCCAAGAATTCAGCTTAGTGGTTTAGGGAATGGGAGGATGGAGTGCTTCGCTTCCTACCTTTGAACGGCTACGGTGCGTTTGCCATAATTCCGTTTGCCATAATCCTGTTTGACGACCGATTTTATGGCAGTCGTCCCAGCTCTTCTGCATTTTCTCGTTTGCTTGAAATTATACTCTTCCCCTCTTCTGCTGGATTTCCCGTTTGCCATAATTTCCCGTTTGCTATATCGACGGATTTGACGACGTCGTCCTAAAACCCAATTTCAAGAAAGAATGTTCGAAGCCGTCCAAAACTGCGCATGAATTGTTCACTCCTGGTGCCGAGTTTCTGCGCCATCTGTGGACAAAAGTAGTTACTGTTTGTCATTCCAATTAAAATGCGGATCTATGTTATTTGGATCTATGTTGGGAGGGGGGGGGGAGGACAAAATTTTCCTTTACGGGAGCCCACGCAATACTCTCAATCTGCCCCCTCCCCCAGCAAAAAAAAAAAGATTACTGTGATTAAACTTTGGTATGGAAACGGGTTTTTTTTTTTTATTTTTATACCCACATGAAGTAAGTACATGTGCTCATTAATTATCCATAATTTTTTTTTAATGACAAACAGTGACGAGTTTTGTCAATAGATGGCGTAGAACTCGGCACCAGGAGTGAATGATCCATACGTAGTTTTGAATGTTAAGTACATTCTTTCAGAGTTCCATTTGAAATGAGACTTGATATAGGATTTATGGCAAACGGACATGTATGACAAACGGGATTATGGCTACTGAGCTAAGATATTCATGGCTTCCGGGATTTATGACAAACGCGATTATGGCAAATGGGATTATGGCAAACGCGATTATGGCAAACGGGATTATGGCAAACAGGTGGAAGCCCTTTGAACCGGTAAAGAAATGTTGCCCCTTATCGCTCCCCTTCCCCCCTCCCCAATGCGCCACTGTGTCACCGCCACTCTTTCAAGTCGGGTGAGCAGCTCAAGGTGTCTCCATCACACTCATGAAAGAGGAAGATGACGCTAAAAAATAAATTTTACGACATAAACGCCACAAGGTTATAAGTAATAGATATCTGTGAGTCCTTGTCTATTTAACGGCTATAATTGCTCGTGAGCAAGAAACGGCTAGTCCAGTATCGAAGGGGTGGAGGGAAACACGAGTGGGCGAAGCTTCCCTTCACCCCCGAGATAGTGGACTAGCCGTTTCGAGCTCAAAAGCAATTATAGCCGTTAAATCGACAAGGACTCACGGATATGTATTTTAATGCTAAGGTGTGACGTCTAGCTAATTTATCGTGTTATAAGAGTTTTTTAAAGACTTGTTATTCAAGAATTTAAGATTTTTTTACATGCGACTTATGGAAATTCCTGAACGGAAGTTCCGGTTTAGAAACGGGGTGGGAAGCTTCCTGTGTATGAAGGCCGACCGAAGGGGAGAGACGCTACGTAATACCGATGTTTGTGTTTAAGGTAAAACTGTATTTTTTCCTACTTTAATAGTTTAAATAAGATGAGTATGTAAAATGCGCTATTCGCTTGAGTCTCGTAGGTTTTTAGGTGTATTTCAAAGTGTCAGTAGCCTAGTTTTCGTACCGTCGGAACGAAAGAGGGTTGGGCTATTCCTCCGTGGGGGGGGGGGGGGGCCTCCAATAGAACGCGAGTTTTTTTTTTTTTTTTTTTTCGTGTTAGGCTAGAAAGAAATGTGTCGCATGTTGTAAATGTGCATGTTTATGCTGGTTGCATTTGTGTTGTGTACGGTAATTTTAAAAAGTCGGGTCATATGTCACATGGTGGAGCAGGGGTTGTGTAAACCCTCGTAAAAAGTGTTAGATTATCAAAAAAGTGTGGGTTATCAAAAAAGTGTGGGTTATCAAAATTAACCCACTGTGACGTGTGTGGATTTTCACATTAACCGTATATAACGACTACACTTTTAGCATGGGGATGTATTAGCGTGACGTCACCACCGTGCATTAAATATAAATAAACACTCGTCGTAGCATGGTTGTTTTATTTTTTTTTCCTTTGCGTAAATTAGATGACGATGGTGATAATATCCACTTTAAGTTGTGAAAATAGTAAAAATCGTAGGCCACTTAAATTATCATCCATGATTTTTTTTGAAAACGTGTTTGCTAAGGTTAGCTCGGGAGGGAGACGGATAATTTTGCAAGGACATACTACATAAGAATCTTTAAAACGCGTCGAACTACTAGTCCATATTAGCATAAACAAAAACAAACACGTTTAATACGGGTTCACTGGACCTGACCATGACATGACTCTGGTGGTTCTCTAGACGTCAGCTGACGTCCACTTCAGGACCTGATTTGGGGCGTCAGGTTAAACTTTTTTTCCCTTGATAACCGCCATTTGTTTGTTCCAGAAATAGTGTATCATATCAAAAACCAAAACTGGTAAAATGGGCCGCCAAGTTCCGAATGGTTCGGCCCTACAAAGGAGTGATATTAACACACCAAAACATTCGCCAAGTTAATCGCACCGCTTAATAATTCGAAAGGTTAAATGAAAACTAGAACATTGCTACTTTCGGTAGCAATGTTCAAGTTTTCATTTAACGCCCAAAGTATTATTCGGTGCGATTAAGTTGGAGAATGTTTTGGTGTGCTGATATCACTCCTTTGAAGGGCCGAACCATTCGGAACTTGGCGGCCCCTTTTACTAGTTTTGGTTTTTGATATGATATCACTCCTTTTTTTAAATTGTGTATTGAGACTCAACTCCACTACCGTGCAGATGTGTAATAAAGTGCCACGTTAACAAGAAATTGGTTTTCAACAATTTGCTACTACCTTTTGCCTACAGGCCGAACCGTTCTCAACTTAGTCACCTCGTTATAGGTTTTTGGTTTAGGTTTAATTTTGTTGTATTTTGTTTTATTTAGTTAGTTTTGGTGTGTTGATATCACTACTTTGAAGGGCCGAACCACTCTCAATTTGGTGGCCTCTTTACCAGTTTTTGGCTTTGTTTATTTTGCTTTGTTTTTACAGTTGGTTTATTTTTCGTGAATTGGTCGTGAATACAATTTCTTTGCAACGTTGTTTAGATTTATCGTGATACACTAGTGTGTGCGTGTAGACACGCACGTCAGTCTACACGTTGTCATTGTCCGAACTTTGGCCGTCCAATGAGAGACGATGCCGACAATACTAACAATGGTTATACCAATATTTTCGTACTTACGCGCCCTCCCACGCCATCCCCGTTACGCCCCCAGGCTCCAAACCAAAAAAGGTACGCAGTTCGTGTACTGCACCCGTTCGTCCAATTTCATAGCTGGAAGCCTTCCCGTATCTCTGTAGCGATGAATAATCACCCTATGGGATTTAACATGGGGATGAGCGGACTATAGCTAGCTAGCTAATAACACATTTTCAACGTTAGATTTTGCAGTGAAAGTAGCTTAGCTGGCATTCGCACACGAGTTAATTTTTGTCAGGTGGGTCATTGCTCTCGATTTCAACACAATTTAAGCTTTTGTACCGCATTATTGTTTTTCCCCAAGTACCTGAAATGTGCCCAACTATGCTTCATGATATAAGACCCTGACGCTATGGCGTCGCGCTACAATGGTGCAGAACCTCGACAACTGAATTGATGTGATGTTTGTTGCTTAACTTGGCGTGACACACTAGCGTGTATCTAGATAAAATAAATCTCTCATCATTAATGCTCTACTTTTACACTTTCTTAATGACTAGACAGCACAAAAGACCTATACCACGCGCCATGGCTGTTTGCTGTGACGTGCATGTCACGTGACTGGGCTAGTCCAATCAGAAGGCCATACAGCCGTTGTTCTCGTTCGTCATTGGTTAACTCCTGGAGACGTCACGGCAAACAGCCATTGCGCATGGTTTAGTTGCACTTACTGTATTTCCGATAATAAAATTCCAACTTCTGTGCTGTGTTTTATCTGGATCTGAATCAGCAGCCTACGCAACTCAATGTGCATTTCTTAACTTCATTGGGGCAGGACAGAGTCTATTGTTTTCTTAATTCGCTGTTAGGGTGTTTATGTCAACACAAATAATTCTGTCTAGGTTTTAAATAATTGAAATTATTTACTTAAAATGAAACGATTGTTCGTATGTTTAGATATTAAGCGTAAAATTATGTCTCAGGTGCAGCACTTTCTTCGTTGGCAGTGTTACCATAAAAGCTCTAAACAGACAGAAGATAATTTCATGCAAAGCGATGCGTTACTACGTGCCTGCAAGATCAAAATTGTTCCACACAAGTAGTGAGTGTAGCAGTTATTGACCGACGATGACGTCTTTGGTAAACCACCCTGCGATGCCACGCAGCCGTGTGCACCCAATCTGGTTGGGGCTAAAGAATAAAGCACTGAGCAGACAGAAGAAAATTTCATGTGAAGCTACACGTTACTGAGTGCCTTCAAGATCAGAATTAGTGCACTGAAATAGTTAGTGTGGTGCGATTTTGTAGTCTCTGGTAAACCATCCTGCGTCGCCATGTAGCCGCGAAAAGCCTTTATGCCCTACCCATACTGGCTGTTCGCGGCGGAACGGCGACGCTGGATGGTGTACCAAAGACGTCAAAATCGGTCCTTAAACGCTACAAAAACCATACGATTGGCGCAATTTTGATCTTGTAGGCACGTAGTAACGCATCACTTCGCACGAAATTGTCTTCTATTTGGTTAGGGCTTTATTCGCCGAAGCTTTTGGTTTTTTCCTAATTTACCACGTTGTGTCCGAATTATGACGTTCTGATCCGGGATTGGACGTTAGAAGGCCGTCTTCTTCTGACCACCAACGGACGTTGCATTCCAAACGTCAATCCGACGTCTTCTGGACGCCTCGTATTGTACCTGGACACAATTGGACGTTTTGGACTACTAATGCACGTTTTGGACCGCAACCCATTTTCTGCAATTTTTTTTTTTGCAGCCGAGTTTCGAGTTCTGCACATCGCTCGTTGACCATCACAGTCAGTTGGATTTTACGTTTTTCTGTCCCCGTTTATCTTTTGCTTACACGATCCCTCTGAAATGTTTGCTTCCAGCGTCCATGTTTCCATTTTTTGATTTAGCTGAAACTCGGTGGAGCATACCATCGCATCCCAGACGCGAAGCAGCGCAATCAATGTGGATGGAAGGTGCACCTGCTGCGTTATACGCATGCTCAAACGGTTGCCTATAAAAGATGGCAACTTAACCCCCAGCCGAACGCTTCACTTTGCAAAGGCTCGCCAAAAATCTGATCGAAATATGAAAACGTAGCGCGTGGAATGCCGCGAGGTGATTCTGAAAATGTCACTCTTTTTTCCCAGGAGAACATCCGTCCATTCGAGCTGCTGTATCTGCCCCTTCAAGGTTGGCCAGAAAATACAAAAATCGTTTTCCTAGACAAGAGGATGATACAACTCGTGCACAGTTCGTGGAATGCAATAAAGCAAAAGAAAGAAAAAACACTGAAGGAAGGAAAAAAATCAGTTTTCGTAGTTCAGAAAATTAAAGGCCATAAAATAAATAAATAGAGTAGGGACAATAGCGCCGTAATCACTGCAGAGCTCGAAACCGAAACCAGTCTTTCAGTTAGCTGCAAGGGGCACTGGAGTTAACAAGCGGCTGCAGCGACTACCTAGTCGCATCGGTTGTGTTTCTAAACTAGTGGTAGGTACGATAACTGTTTCTTAACTCAAGGCAACTGATCCAAACTCCTCCCACTTGACGTCATGGAGCTGAGATATTGCTGAGGCAAGTGAGGCAGGTTTTTTCTCGCTCACTTCCTGAGCCAACATGGCTGCCAACAACGGGAGCAAATGAAATGGTCCTGTTAGGGGAGTGACGTATTAAAAATGTCTGAATTTGGAAACAAAATCCAATAAAACAGAGATTAATAAGCATCTATATGTTGGCACTAACATTTCTCTCGCTGAAAATATACGTGGCAGCCATTATTGCTAAATTTTTCTACTCTTGAGAACGACGAGAGAGACAGCGCCGTTTCTAAGAAGATAGGTTTTGATGACGTTGTGAAGCGATGCTTAGAGGAATCTCATACTTCCCTCAAGTTTAGAAACACACCCAACCGGCCTTCTACACTTCTGCCACTTTCGGGGCACTTCCGTTTCATACTTCCGGTTTTTTTTGTTATTCCTTTTAACTAAGTTTTGGACGCTGAATTTAATGGTGAAAACAGTTTGTCTCTATCTGATACCGTTATGTGGCTAATGGGCTCTTCTCAGTAGTAGGTGTACGTATAGCAGGCAAGACTGGAACTGATGTCACAGGTCACGTGGCAACTCGGAAGTGATGTCATGATCCAAGATGGCGGCACCTATAGTTGACCAGAGACAGTCGAGTTTCTTTGATATTTTTTTCTTCCACGGTAATGAATGAATTACGGCTGCACAAACTCGACGCGTGAGCAAATCCACGGAAGGGCTTTGCTGCGGACCACTGGCTCAACGAGTTTTTCTTATGTGTAGTGCAGGAAAACCATTAGAAGACTGTTATTTGGCGAACAATTATTTACTTATTTGTTTATTTAGTTAGTTCACGTTCAGGCCACCTAATGCCAACACTTTTATTTTAGTGAAACTAAAAATAAAATCGTTTATTTTTGGGTTTAAAAAAAGGTATAGAACAAGGGCTTTTCAGAAGCCAGAAAATTTCCTAATGTTTTACATTTGTTACCCTCAGGTGTTAGGGACACTGAAGGTCCTCTTCCCCCTTCCCCCAACCTAACCCACCCTTAAAAAAATCTGGGAATGGATCCGAAACTGATAGATTGTGTTTCAACACTTGGCTGGTTTGTGACCACCCCCAACCCCCTCTAAAATTTCATTCTGGATCCGCTACTGCGTTTCTCGGCCCTCTCGCGTTGTATGGATCCACGCAATCGTAAATTATTCAGGTTCAACGGGCCGAAATTACCTGAGGGCCTTGCTTTGGGCATTACTGCTCACCTCGTATCCTCCCCCCAAGAGAACTGCTTTCATCGCAAAACTTCGTGCTTGAATCCAAAGATATTCATTCCTACCCAATTTTTTTCTCGAATCGTTAAATCTTCAAGATTGCTTCTGACCAGTGCTTTATTTCGAACACAGCACTGCGTAGAGCTGCCTTTACACTCTGTTGGAGGCTGCAGCTAACGTCCTACCAAGTAGCTCATTTGTGGTAGAGCGCCTGGCTGGTAGGAGGTGTGTCCTGGGTTCGAATCCCAGTTAGGGCAGTTGCGATTTCTTGTATGCTAAAATCAGTTCAGCGCAAATTTACTAAGAAATTACCCGGAATTTGCCCTATGCCACTAGGTTGTCTCGCGTTGAACTCGAGACTTTGGAACTGCGTAGTGCAGGCTACGTGCCGACTTGACTCCCTAACTTTTAAAATCGTCCGTGGGTTTTAACCAATCGACCTACTTTTCTTCAATCCTTGCACAAATCCCTCCACTTACTTTTTTATTTTATTTATTTTAATTTCTTTGAGCCTTAAGTCAGTCGAAGCAATTTAATGCTCGTGTGGCTGAACAAGCTCAATTTTGAACATTACCAGACTTTTTTGAGAAGAAGAAATATCTGGTAAAGGGAGGAGCCAACCCAGGGATATGAACCGGGAAACCTCCGATCATCATTGGGGCCGAAAGATTGTCCAGAATTAGCCAGAATAGTTCCCATAGCCGGTGAAGGAGTATGGTAGCCTCCCACACTACCCTGGCCGGCGGTCCAGGGTCATCATAGTCAAGGTCCCCTTTCCATGGGTTCGGCCAGATCCTCAAACCTCCAGCAAGCAGGCTGAGCTCTCTTACCGCTCAGCCACGATGACCAATGATATTGGTCGTACTGTCGGCGAGTCTGGATTGCCGAAAATTGTTTTTCAGCGTGAGGGTTATAGGAGTTTGTAACGCTCTTCCTGATGAAGCCGTTCGGGTGGACTCAGTCGACAGTTGGGCACGGTTTGTTTGCGGTTGCTTTTTTTTTTTTAAAGAGGCCGGAGTTTGCTTCTTAACCTTCGTCTCGTTGTAGTCTGTTGAAATCTCATTGTGATTAACTGAACAAAAACGGCTTCGCCGTTTAGAAACAAAACATTAGAGCTCGTACCCCCATACTCACAGCTGTCAAGGTACACAAATAAAAACGGATTAGAGTTCACTCGAACGCAACGGACTATAATTTGAACTCCAATTTGAATTCTTAACCTTGACAAGGAATAGGGAAAGTGGCCCCAAGCCCTTCTAGCTCCCAACCACTCCAGTGGTTGAATCTATTTATTATTTAATTGTTATTTATTATTATCTGTGTCTCTTTGTGACTGTTTTCACATGGCCAAGGCCAGTCTTTAATGCTAACTTGCTCCATAAACTATTATTAATATTAATTATTATTAGGTCCACACTTGATGATAAAAAACAAAAAATATTTATAGTGCATGGATAGAAAGTCAGTTACGATATGGAATTGAAATTTATGGATTTGCGTCGGAGAACAAAATTGCAAAAACAGTATTCGGAAATAGTAGAAACAACACAGAAGAGTTATATAACAATATGAAATTTTGAAAATACTAAAATTAAGAGACGAAATTGTTATAGTTAAAAATTATTTTACAAATACCCATAAAAACTGCAATTCAGCAAAATGTGAAAGATTAAGAAGACCAACAAATAAATTTAATGTACCGCGATGGACAAATGTACCGCGATAAACAAATACGGTAGAAGGAATAAACAATATTATGTGCCAAATGATTTTTAACCAATTACCGTATCTATGCACACGCTAGTGTGTCGCCACCAAGTAGACGTTTTATTGTTGTTGGAGCTTAATTGTTAGAGCGTAATTGTTAGAGTGTAATTGTTGTCAGATGGCGGCTCACTAGCAGACTGTGTCCTTTAACTGAAACCAACTTATACGTGATTTCAGCATACTGGTGTAAATTCTCCATGCGGTAGAACTCTTTGCAAATCGTTTGCATCAGGTGTCTTGGGTCCAGTAACAAAGAAAAACTCAACACAAAAATGTGGGAACGTGTCCTTCATGGAGATAAAGTGTCCTCAATAACGTTGATTTGTGTTACTGGTGACTAGTAACTAGTAACTAGTGACTAGTAACTCGTCCGCAGGCTCCCATGTTAATTCTCATAGGGTATAACGACACGTCTACAGCTGATTAGGGAAAGTTGCCAAATCTAAATTTCGGCCGACAGGTAAAGCGTCATATGGGGAAGTGCCTTTTTCTGAAAATGGGGGTTGCAGCTAGAAGCACGTGGTCCTGAAGTGGCTCGTAAGTGCAAAATAGTTGTTGTAACCATTATTTGTATTGTCATCCAACAGTAGATTATAACATGCTGAAGTGTTACATGCTTATCGTTTCAGTACCTAATTGTCAGAATTCTTTGTTGTTGCAAATAGGTGGTTCAGGGTGGTGCACCCTGGCTGAATTCTCTCCCTGTTTATGGGGATCTGTTGTCGCATGTGCATGGTCAGCGCCCTGTCGCTAAGCTGCGAGCCATTGCTCTATTTATAGTGGAAACTGGAATAGTTGTCTAGGGTTCCCCCCCCCCCCCACCCCCTCCCCCTATTTTTCATCCTTGCCTCGCTTGTGGGTGGTGTTGCCGGTTTTGTGCCCACCGGAACTTTCCCTAGATCGGAGAGAGAAGGTGGGCTCGTCGGTGGAACGGAGTGCGATGCGATGTGGTGGTGCTGATGAGATGGTGGACTGCCAGCGTGGATCTGACCACTGGAGCGCGTGTGTCGCTGAAAACGAGGTGGATTTTGTTATTGTTAGTCATTCGGTGGTCACTGTG
Source organism: Lithobius niger (assembly GCA_023313725.1). NCBI lineage: Eukaryota > Metazoa > Arthropoda > Chilopoda > Lithobiomorpha > Lithobiidae > Lithobius > Lithobius niger. The sequence goes on along the minus strand of JAHWFP010053236.1, from coordinate 150,568 downwards.
AGTGCTATGGTGTTACGGTTTTGTGTGTGTTACAGTGGGTAGTGTATTTATCTTTAGGTTTTGGGGCGCATGGCATTAGGCTGGGGCCTCAATAAAATTACATTATGGTTCAATAAGACACGGAGTAACTTTTATCGCAAAGGTTTGGTCTTTTTTTTTTCCCACCCAATCCAAATCTTTTTTTTTTTTTACGGTACGCATATTCAAAATGAATTATCTGCCCCACGACCCGAATAAATTTCTCATTACTGGTTCGATAAGACACAGGGTATCTTTTATTCTATAGGAATTGATTAGGTCCTTGCAATTACTATACTGTTACGCTTGTTATTAATTTATTTGGAATGACAATTATAGCAAATGTGAAAATTATGAATGAGAACATTCATACAATAAAATACCTCCAGACAAAAAAGGTAGGGGTGACAAATACACCTTGGGATTTTTTGTACATTCACAGGCCTATGAAAGTCGTGATATCCACCCAAAACCAAAACTGGTAAGAGAAGCCGCCAAGTTTACAAAAAGGGTCGGCCTTTCAAAGTAGTGATATCATTCAACCAGGGAAAGGCCGCCAAGGTTAATCCTATTAGCCAAGTTAATCGCACCGAATAATACTTTGGACGTTAAATGAAAACTTGAAGATCGCCACCGCTAGTAGCAATCTTCTAGTTTTCATTTAACCTTCGAACTATTAGTAGGTGCGATTAACTTGGCTAATAGGATTAACCTTGGCGGCCTTTCCCTGGTTGAATGATATCACTACTTTGAAAGGCTGACCCTTTTTGTAAACTTGGCGGCTTCTCTTACCAGTTTTGGTTTTGGGTGGATAAAATGTTAACACACACATAATCCTAGGATGGAAAAAAGGCGAGCACGCTGTTCACGCCAAAACTCCTTTCCGTTCTGTCGATCCCTGTCTCGTCTCGACCAACCACCATTAACTCTTTTTAGTATCATGAATTTGAAACCACAATAAAAACATTTTTGCTAAATTATGATTGAAGTTAGATGAATTACGTAGCTTAACTTTGCAATTTTTAAGAAATTTGTTATAAATGATTAGATTATGTTGAAGAAGAATAGTATTCTATCTCTTAATGCAGGATTTTGTAAGATATTTAAATTATTGTTCTGGAATGTATTATTTATTACAAAGTGTATGTGATGTTGTATTTATGTATTAATTTATTTATTTATTGTGTTTTAATGTTTACTTCTCACACAAGTCCGGGTGGACTTCGAGATTGTATCAGCAATAACGTATTATTATTATTATTATTATTATTATTATTATTATTATTATCAAGAATTTATATATTTTTTTAATAGGACTTTAAAAGTTCCTATTGAAACGTGTTGCATTCATTCCTATTAGTTCCATCCGAGTTAACAGAGGGCGCCACGCGTTCCATCCGGTGATTTGTGCTCCTTTTTCAGCCCCAATCTAAAGCAAACTAAATTACAACTAAGCTAAACTAAATCATAATTAAATACACGCTAGTTTTTCGTTTAGTTTGGTTCAACTGAGTAGAAGTTCCCACATAAAACTCATGGCGCCATCTATATAAACTTCGAAGGAACTAACAGTAATGAATCCTCCTCTCTAACCGTATAAATTCTTGTCAATACGAACCGTAAACCAAGCAGCCTAATAATTTTACAGCGTCTGCAACAGTTACAGAATATAGGAACTGTCGTCACTGTGTATCTTTTACTTTCCTCCAACTTCGTCAAAGAAGTTTAATTATTCCAATCGGTTTAGTCACGTTCTCTTTAAAAAGGTTTGGTCGTTTTCCAAGAAGAAATAATTCCTTCTTCCTCTCATTGTGACCAGAATAAGACTGACGACTTCCTCCCCCCCCCCCCCAACGCCAACCCCCACCCCCACCCCCAACTCATTTTGGACTTGGCCTCTGCATCTTGTCATGCGTATAGTTCCAAGCGAAAATCGCGCACCACAATCAAGTGCTTTGTATGCTTGTATTGCGGGCAAGCCAACTGCTTCTCTTCGGGGGGTGCTTTTCTTCTAAACTATGTCTCTGGCTCTTTAGACGTTTTCGATGGCGTTGGAATGACGAGGCTAAAGCCGAAGTGAGCGTTGCATCGGGTTTAGAGCTTAGTGGCACGAGTTTGGCTTGGCTTTTCTCTTCATAAATGGAACGGACGGCGGCAGCTTTCCTTATTGGAATGGAAGTGCGCTAGGAATTTGTTCATTTGAGGAGCGCGTGTTCAGGCTTTCTCCCTGACGTCGGCTGGCAGGGATTCACGTCACTAGGGCGACAGGGAAGGTCAAAAGCAGGAAACAATCATGCTGCTCCTGCCCCCCCCCCCCCCGCCCCTCCCTCTCCACCGAACCCATCATCCCGCTTAGAAATAAGTTAGAAGGGGAGTACGACATACTGCTCCAAGTCGTACAGTAACTTAAAGTGTGCGTGGCCAATCTTGAGTTCGCCGCAGAACGAACACAGATAGTCGATTGTACGTTTCTGGCAGCAGAGTGCCTTGTTGATATCCAAGATGGTTACAAAAACAATGGCGGCCGTCGATTAAAGCCGTACCTTCCAGGAAGACGTAGTCGCTCGTAAAATACTTCCAGGACTCAAGATACGCCGCGCACACAATAACGCTATAAGATCAGTGAATTTGTGGGTGGACGAAATTGTAGAAATAAAGGAAACTTCCTGACAAGTCAATTCCCGCAGGGTCATGTCAAAAACGATATTTTAGTTTCAACCAGTATATTGGTTCACAATAAAAGTGAATTACAAGATTAAAAAAAACATTTTTTTTAAAACATAAAAATCGGGATCAGCATAGTGCTGGTGGCTTTACCACCCCATCCCGGTCCCGTTTTTTAGCTTGTAAATGGTTTTTCTTGTGACCAAGACCAGCAATTCACTGGTTGAAATTTAAATATAAATTTTGATGTTTTTTTTGCGAATTAATCAGCCTGCCAGGAGGTTTTCCTTATTTTTACAACTGAACGCTGTTAACGCCATTACTGTTCACAAACGTAACTTTCTTTTTATTTTAGGGGAGGCGTTCACGAAAAATCAGGACTTTAGAACTCGGGTTTTGATCAGATTTGCTCTCTCCTTGAATTTATGGGCAGGATATTAAAATTAATTTAAACTAAAAGAATTCATTAACATGTTGAAGAGCCGCATTTCTTACCTTCTTGGCGGTCCTCTTCAATGAAGTGCAACTAAATACGGAAAAATACAATTGCTAAAACGATACTTCCTAAATTAGAAGCTAAAAACCACTAGACGAGTCGTAGTCACTGACAAGTCATTTTAATGGAAAGGGTGCCATTCCCTCGACTCGTTGCCAATGAATAAAGACTTGTTTTGTGCTTTTTTTTAACTTCTATTTGTAGAGGACATTAAAAAAAAAATGCTGAAATAAAGTGCCATGGCGACCTTGCAAGACATTCATTCCTAAGATTTAATGTTTGCGAATTTCCGACAGCTCTCTGTTGCACTCGGCGGACGAAGGCTTGTATAGTGTAATAATCTCGTAAGTAGGGTATTGGGTTTTCTTAATTCCAGTTTTGTGTCGTATTCTTTTTATGAGTTATAGTTGCATTTTAGTGTTTTGACTGAGGAATAAATAGACATAAATCGCTGGAAATAATAGTAAAGGAAAATTGGAAATTAGCCAACAGCGAAAATCATGCACTAGAAATAACGTCGTTCAGTAAACCACCTTTATGCACTTACGTTCGTCGGAGTGGCATGACCCGGATTCGAACCGGCTACCGAGTTCGCCCCCAGATCACTTGCATAGCGCGTTAATCGCTATGGCCACATCGTCCACTGGATGTGGCCATAGCGATTAAGGCGCTATGCAAGTGATCTGGGAGCGAACTGGGTACCCGGTTCGAATCCGGGTCATGCCATTTCGACGAAACGTAAGTGCATAAAGGTGGCTTCTGAACGACGTTATTTCTAGTGTATGATTTTCGCTGTTGGCTAATTTCCAATTTTCCTTGACTGAGGAGACAGAGAGATGTCGAAAATTCGCAACCCTTACATCGTACGAACGCCTTGCAAGATGGCCACCATCAACGAGATGCTTCTATTCGCTCCCTTGAATCTAAGGGATTCCAAAGAGACTCCAAGAAGGTCAAAAATTCGGATGTTTTAAATTTTAATTAACCATATAATTAAAAGTCTCTATGAGCAGACATTAAGAGTCGGAATTTATTTTTAAATTTGATTCAATCCTGTTACAACTTTTTTATCCTTAAAAGTGTATCATTAAATGGTTCCAAAAACAGGACGGAAATCCGACGGCTCAACAAGAGTTAAATAAATACAGATGCACACCTATTTACGTTGCCTTTTGGACTTAAATGTCAGACTGCCTGAGCGTGTTTAATGCTGCCTATGGATGGTTTCCCTTTATACTACAGGGCCGTGCCAGTATGAGTCAGTGGTGTGACCTCTGGTTTCAAAGGTCGTGGGTTCGAATCCCCGCTCAAGCAGTCTGAGAATCGGTTCCTAAAACCTCAAACAGGGATTTGTAAAATTCCACCCAACCCACTGGGTTTTTTGATTTCGACGATCGTGCTTCCCTTGCCGAAAACTGTCTCTCTAGTTGACCTGAAGCGAAATCCGGCTGAACCCTAGATATTATATCAATAAAAAAAAAAAACCCGCCATCATCAAAATCAATTTTTTCCCGATCGAACGAACGGTTTTTTTTTTTGTTTGGTGGTGCCGTGATTTCGACCTGCTTTCAACAAATTTGATATCGATTCCTGATATCATTGTTCCGCGAGTTGACAAGGGCACGCTTTTTTGGCGTTCCCTCGCTATCGTGCTTGTATTTTACCGCTGACGATATTTATGAGAGGATGTTTGTGGATCAGATCGAGGCACGTGCAGGTATTTGATTCCCAGGGGGTTGCAATGGCCTCTATTGGCATTGCGTGCCGGCCAATTAAACCTTCGCCGTCACTATGTCCCTTGTCCAGCGTCCTGTCAAACAGCCAAACACGTGGTCAGTTCATGAACAATGATTATGGCCAGAATTTGTGCGTGTGTGTTGTTTAAAAGGCGCACTATGAATCCCTATCTTTTTATTGACTAACACGAATCCCACTCATATTAAAAATCGTGATTTAAAATTTGCATGAAATCACTCAACAAAAGCAGTGTTTAAAAGTCAAATAAGCAGGACGGAAAGCCAACTGGGCTCGAAAAGTGATTAATAAACACAGATGCAAACCTATTTACGTTGCCTTTTGGATTTAAAGGTGATGGGTTCATTTCCCGTTCAGGCAGTCTGACATTTAAGTACAAAAGGCAACGTAAATAGGTTTGCATCTGTATTTAAAAGTCAAACGCTCATTACAATCGGATTATTTTTAAACAAGAGTCTTTCTGATATGTAACACCCTACTTTTGCCGGATAAGTGGAGAGGATAAGTGAGTAGGATAGGTGGGCTGGATAAGTTGGATCAAGAATTTATAAGGTTTGGGAGGAGAATTTGTAACTCTAAAGAAAGTTCGTCCCCATTAGTTCAGTCCGAGTTTTCAGAGGGCGCCACGTGTTCTATCTGGTAATTTTTGCTCACTTTTCAGCCCAGATCTAAAGTAAACTAAATTACAACTAAGCTAGGCTAAATAATAATTAAATAAAAGCTAGTTTCGTTTAGTTTAGTTTAATTTTAGACTAAAAACTGAGCAGAAATTCCCACATAAAACACGTGGCGCCCTCTATAAACTAAGACTGAACTAACGTGAATGTATCTAAGACGTTTCAGTATGGGTCTCAAGTCATAAATTCTCCTCCCCAACCCTATAAATTCTTGGTTGGATGGATAAGTGGTAGGATAACGGGGCAGGATAAGTGGGTTGGATAAATGGACAGGGTAAGTGGGAGGTGGTTACTCGTTTCTCCGAAAAGTAATCCCTGCTTACAATTCGGCGAAAGGGGAATGTACGTTTCGCCGAATCAAAATATTAGTCAACAATTTTACGTTAGCGAAACCAAAGAAGCATTTCTACTTCCAAGAAGTTTGTAATTAGTTGCGATTTCTCATGTTGGATGGTTGGGCGCAGCGAGCGTGGCAGTACGAGCCAGACATGCAGTTTTGAAAAAAAAAAAAAGAAAAAAAACATGATTCGGCGAAACCGTGGATTTTCCTTTTCTCCGAAATTTTAGACACTTGATTAAAATTCGACGGAATGGGATTCGGCGAAACTGGTACGCACTACACCAAGTGGGCAGAAGAAGTGGGCCAGATATGTGGGACAATTTAAGAATGGGATTGGTAGCTTGACAAAGCATTGCTGCACTATGCTGCTACGGAATTAATCAGGCAACAATGAAAAAAGGTGAAAGTGTGGTCATAAGTGGTAATCGCTCTTCTTTTTACGCAACGGTCGTTGTCTTATTGCGTAACTTCTGCTAAATACTGTTACTGACTGTACATTTCGTGAAAAATGCCACCCTAGCTTAAACTAAATCCAGCACCAGCACACTAGTACCTCTCTAGATCATTCCGTATTCAAGAACGAAGAGTATTTAACCTTCAGTGCGAGGATGTACTCTAGAGGGTTCTTTTTTTTTTGCAAAGTTCCATGTATACATTAAAGTTAAACAACGATCCCTGCGCATTGATCGACTCGGTCTTTTCCCGTGGATCTGTGCTTACGTATGCGTACGTCCTGATACTGAACTGTTTAATGCAAAAGTATTTTGTATTTTTACGAAGTGAAACGAAACTGCGGATGTTGATTATTCGTATTTTACTATTTATAAGATGCAAAAATACTTGCAATACAACAAAAAATTGAACAAACCACCATCATGCTTTACGCGGTATTCGTGTATAGAGCAGTGACATTTGCCGCCATATTGGCACCAGTATGGGTTCTGGAGGACATAACTACAAGGTGCACTACATAAAAATGGAGGGAAAAACAACGGAAGAGCGGATTTCTTAGGCTTAAAATAACGTTGTTTTCTCCAACAACAAAAATCGCGCGTTTTAGGTCTAAGAAATCACTCTTCACAGCATCGGCTTCAGTAAGACGCCCTTCTGTTTCTCTCTGCAGTGCCCCTTGCAGCTAACCCATTAAGGCTCCAGCATAGAGTTATATACAATAATACTACGTCGTGTCATTGCTCAATTTGATTAAGGATTAAGCTCCGAGCAGATGGCAAGTGGTATTACAATTTTTAAAAATAAAGTTATTTTTTCCATCGCTATCGCTGTGTTGAGAAAAGATGGTGTTTTTGTTTGTTGGGATTCGTGCATGTATATATGTACAACACTTAGCGTAAATCCAGGAGCCTGCGCGGCAGCTTTCATTTTCCAGTTACTCGGTTGTGGGGTGGAAAAAGGGGAAGGGGGGAAGAATCCCCCACCTCACAACCCAGTAAATACGAATGCAAACCTATTTACGTTACTTTTGGACTTAAATGTAAGACTGCCTGAGCAGGGAATTGAACCCACAACCTTTGAAATCAAATGCCGAGGTCCTACCGCATAACCATGGCTCAGCGGTACGACCTCCCATTGGTTTCAAAGCCTTTGGTTCAGTTCCCCGCAATTCTTCGATACGGCTCTGTCTGTGTGCGCAGTTGAGACACGGTGGTAAATTTGTCAAACGTGATGAGGAAAATAAGGTTTGTGACGGCCAAGTTTTTAATCCAACGGACGAGTCTCTTCTGGTGGAAGGATGGCGTGAAGCCAAATCGGCCTTCCAGGCGAAGCGTTCCTGTTCCTCGCACAGGCCGTTTTAACCCACCCCCTGTCTCCCCTCCCACACTTTGTGGTTGAAGCTTAGGTTCTTTCATTCGAAAGGGGAAGGGATGGGACGGAAGCAAACAGCATTTGCCTTTCTCTTGAAGCTTAGTAATTTCTCAAACACGCACTCCATATCGACATGCCAAACGTCAGTCACATTCCGAAGTCCTTCACTCTGGTCTTTTCAAGTGTCCTTATTATTTAGTCGATCCATTACTCCACGCCAATGATATTATTCGAGGTGTCTTTTAAACCCACAAAACTGCAACTTGGCCTAAAGGCATTACAGGCGGGAAGTTTGGGTCACAGGCTGGACATGGCTGCACGATGGCCTCTTTTCAAACAATAAATAATTCCAGCGTGTGTCGAGCAGTGTCGGATTGGGAGGGGTCGGGCCTCCCCAGGAATGTATTGTAGGGGGGCGTCGGGATGCTTCGCCGGGAGGTGGGGGTTGGGGGGCGATTCAGCCTAGTGTCCGTGAACTAGTCTCCGTGAATTAGTAGCGTTTTCTTGCGACTTAGAGTATCACATTTTTCAAAAAAAAAAAGGTTCTTGGAAACAACGGTTATCTTGGAGGGGGAAGGGCGGAATGCGGGGCCCTGTAAGCTAGCATATTTTATAGAAATCAGCATAAATTTGAAACATTTTCCTGCAACCTAGGGATGCAATTTTCATACGAATTCGTTTCACATTTTTCAAAGGAATTGGGTTTTTTTTAACAAAGGCCACCTGTAGTGGTAACCTTCCCATGGTTTCCCGGGTTCCCGTGATGCCCAATCCGACACCCGTACTGTCGAGTTTCCTTTGTTATTGTCGGTTAAGTTAGTTTAGGATAGTAGCCGTGTCTCGAATTTCGCCGGGAAGGGTACGAGGAACGATTTTTATCACTGGCCGCCATATCTGTTAGAACAGCATCATCATGCCTTTCGTGTCTTCATTTAGTCTTCGGCGGCACCGGATGTTTACCGCCTCAAATGTCCTGGAGAGAGCGAGCAACATTTCCCACCGCTAGCTGTAAGAGTGTTGATTGGTGGGAAGCAAAGGCTCAATGATTTAAGACCTGGACAAAATTACAACGTAGCAACAACGTCAAAATCACACTAGCATCAAGAATATGATTGGAATTTCGTCGATCAGTAATTACGTCTTTGGGTGAACCATCCTGCATCTTTAGTGTCATATTTCAGCCAATTGCCTTGAGTGCCTTGATACCATCCACAACGTTCCCCAAACATAAAATCGACGAGAATTGTTGTGCATCGCCATCTGTTGTCAGACTTTTGTACCTTGTCAGTTTTACAAATTTGCCACTTGGCGTCAAGAGATGGAGCGAGCTACCAAACCTACCGGCCTGCCTCCCGTTAAATTAATAATTTATTTGGCGTTTTCGGGTGAGTCTAAGATGTCACCGTCATTCGATGGTGCCCCCGAAACAGACTGGTTAAAATTTGACGATACGTGAAGGGAGATAGATAGTCAGCCAAAGAGTAAAATATCGATCTATGATCGATACTAGCCACTTGTGACTGGAGCAGTGTTGACGTTGTTGGCAGTCTGTAATGCGACGTGTCACTTCAAATTTCCTGCGGTTTGTACAGGGCCTAAGGGAAAAATATAAGAAGGCTGAAAAATTGATTATTTATTCATAACAGAGAAGGAGGATAATTTTTCCTTAACAAAAAAAAAAATTGATGTGATTTGTTTTAACGGCAGAAATAATAGCAAAGTTAAAATTTCGAATTTTTTTCTTTTAAATCGTGCAAAATGCTGCGCCAACCGTTTTAAATTCTACTCTTTCTATTTACAATTGTTTAAAAAAGGCCTATTAATGTACGGTAACATGTCTCTATAAGGGCGCATTTATGCAACGAACAACTCGCCTTTGCATTCTCTTAGCTACAATTTAATTGCGATGGCAAAGATGTCGTTGCCATGGGAACAACGCTTCCTGAATTAGCTAAATCCGACATCGTTTGCGCAAATGCTTGCAGTCTTATAATTCGTGACAGGAAGATGAAGAATTCTTCCCGACGAAACAATTTTCCCAATCGCTTCTGAACTCCTTTATAGACTCGTTTCGCTGCAAGCTGGCAGGGCTAAAACAGCCGCCATGTTGGAATTTTAGATGATTTCTGGCTTCTAGCTGCGAGAATGAACAGGCGACTCGTTGCATAAACGTGCCCTAAATCACCTAAACTAGGCTTAATTAGTATGACATCAGTCAGCTCAAACAATTCATAGGGTAGGTGTGTGGAGTGAAGTTATCCATCAGTGTTCTTCAACAGTTAATTTAAGGAAATGACGCGAGTGCTCTTAAGTGCCGTTTTATGCGTCAATTCTTTTAGTTGCACATGAATTTCGCAGTAATTTCCCTGAATCATGATCAGGATAATGACTCACTAATCACGTATGATTAATTTTGATATCTGAGAATAGAATTTGTCGAATTTCCCTAACCACTAAAGACGTGTGATTAATTTTGATATTTCTGAGTCAAAATCCCTTAATTTCCCTGAATAGTGGTTAGGATAATGAGCCACTAATGACGTATGATTAATTTTAATATTTGAAAGACA
>JAHWFP010053236.1:125197-140124 GCA_023313725.1 Lithobius niger | reverse complement strand
TGAAAGACAAAATCCCCCGAATTGCCATGAATGCGTAATGATTAGGATAATGATTCACTAATGACGCATGATTATTTTTGATATATGAGAGTCAGAATCGCTGAATCTTTCCTGAACGATGATTAGGATAATGACTCACTAATGGTGTACGATTAATTTTGATGTATAACAGTAAAAATCCGTGAATTTCCCTGAATAATGACGTATGATTGCTAGTTACTCAAAGGTATGCCTAATTATTACTCAAGTAGAGAGCCAAAACGTATTATTGCCTAGTGAGTGGTGAATAAAATTATTCAGCTTTTACCTTTATCGTTGAACATTTGTTGACCCGTACCATAACAAACTATAGAGCAGTGACACGACGTAGTATTATTGTATATAACTATGCTGGAACCTTAATGGGTTAGCTGCAAGGGGCACTGCAGAGAGAAACAGAAGGGCGTCATACTGAAGCCGATGCTGTGAAGAGTGATTTTTTAGACCTAAAACGCGCGATTTTTGTTGTTGGAGAAAACAACGTTATTTTAAGCCTAAGAAATCCGCTCTTCCGTTGTTTTTCCCTCCATTTTTTATGTAGTGCACCTTGTAGTTATGCCCTCCAAAACCCATACTGGTGCCAATATGGCGGCAAATGTCACTGCTCTACAGGTTTAGTTCGAGTCAACCAATTTTCTCGAACAAGGCCATTTTTGTTTTCTTCTTCCACTCTTTTTGTTTTCTCGTAGTGCGACTGTACCTGAAAGCATTGTAATCAGAAAATATCAGTAAGTGACAATGACAATGTTTGGTCTTGCCAAGCTAAAAACTGATTTTTGCATTTTTATTTGTCTCTTGCAGAGCCTCCGATCAGCCGATACAACCGAAGAAAATCTGGTAAGTGATGTTGGCTTTTAAAATCATTTTGGTAGCACACAGAAAACAGGTATCGTTCTTACAAATCGAATTACCAACCCGGATATGTTAAAAAAAAAAAAAAGCAGCCAAACTGATTCAGAGCCTGTCAGTGACGGCGCTAGGGTGGGCCGGAGTGGGCCGTGACCCCCCTCAAATATTTCACCCCCCCCCCACCCGCTGCCCCCCCCCCCCTGACCCCAAGACTCAGGTCACCACCAGAAAAAAAAAATTGCATGCTAAACTTGACATCACGTGAATAAACTGAGCTTTTATTTTGTTTTATTAATTTAAATTTATTTATTTGTTTATCTACATTATAATCCTGGAGGCCGACTATATAAAAAGAAGGCTAAAGCAAAAGGGCAGGCCAAAAGGAAAACCACTTCTCCCCTCCTCGCTCCCGCATTGAAAATGCACTCTCCCACTCTACCTGCATGGAAACAGGAGGCAGGCATGAGTGGTCGATCAACTCAATAAAGGTTCAAGCTGACAAGTCGTCGGGCCGAACAAACACTTCTCCCCTCCTCGCGTCCGCATTGCAAATGCGCTCTCCCATTCTACCTCCATGCAAACAAGAGGCAGGCATGAGTGGTTGGTCAATCTGACAATCCTGAGACATGTGTCCGTAAACTTAATTCATGATCGGCCCCGTGCATAGCATGGGCTTCCTCTAGTTTTTTTTAATAACTTTGCAATAATAACTTTGCAATAACTTTTTTGTATATTTTGGGGCGTATTAAAAAAAAATTGAACTGCATTGAAGTTTTAGTTGAATTAAACGGACTACAAGTGCCAAATATGGCTGCCTAGAATAAAGTCCCAGGCCCACTCTGTTTCCAGATGTGCCCACTGCCGCCCCCCCCCCCCCCCCCCCCCCCCCACACACACACAATTCAGCCCTGACGCCGTCACTGGAGCCAGCACACCCGCAGTGTTGTGGTAATAGTATCATAGTGGTTAAACACTGGTATTTTAGTACAAAGAATTGCGAGCCACTCCGGACACGTCAAATATAATGGAGTTCAGATTTATACCCTGGCTAATTTTACTGTACAAAAATCGTCACACATCTTCAAGAGTCACTTCAACGGTTTCAAAGCCATTCAGGCTAAAATAGTAAACGTCTAAAAGAAAAAAAATAGGCCCAGTTGTCAAGCGCTCAGTTAAAAGACTGGTTGCCACCAATGAAAGTCTATCTAGCGCTATCTAGCACTCGCTTGCAGGAAGCGAAGGCATGCACAAAGAAATTTTTTTGTACTGACACAAACAAGCCATGTGCCACTTTATTACTGAGCGAAAATTTGGTACATCCTCGTGCACCTTCCTGGGTGAAAGCTGTAACAGTTAAGGATACCACTGTCACTAGATGGCGCCAAGCTAGAGTCTTTATATTCTGCCGTGGCGTCATCTAGTGACAGTGATATCGTTAACTGTTACGGCTTGCATCCACGCGCAAGAGGATATAACTCATTTTCACTCAATAATAAACAGTCACGTGGTTTTTTTTGTGTTGTAAAAAGAAATTTCTGTGTGCATTTTTTCGCTACTGTCCACCAAGCGCTTGATAGCACTAGATAGCGCTAGATGGTGTTAAATGCTGCCGACTTTCATTTGGTGGCCTCCCGCCTTTCAGAAGACTGTAAGCCTACGCCATACTTGACAAGGACAAAAGCAAACACAATGGCAATTAAAACCATGTGCTAAAATTACCTAAGATTCGTTAAGCCTACATTATGGACTTATGCTGCATTGAGATGACGTGAACGGGACTCAATCCAGCGAACTCCGGATCACAACTCAGAAACTCCTACCATCTGAGTCTAGTCTTCGCTGGTGTTGTGTTTCCTATTACTTCTATATTATTTACAAAAAAAACTGTATGTTTACCGTGCTCCTACGACAATATTAATAAAAAAAAAAAAAAAAGATTTGTGAGGAACCATTTTGAGTTGGTTGTGTTTGTTCTTTCTTTATAGTTTTTTTTTTCCTGAGTGAACTGAGTGGTGATAAGGGACAAAATAGTCTTTCATCGAATAATGACAAGTTTATAAAATTAACGAATAATGAAATAAGAAGAAAAATTACAAAAACTGTTGCATCATTTTTTTCGCAACCTTTTAATTTTTTGGCTTTTTGGGCCGCGAGCAAATGACGACCACGCCAATTCAGAAGCTCAACGTTCAGCAAACAAATTCTCATCGAGGCCTGGTTCCTAATCTTAGCAAAATAATGACACAGTGCAGGCTGAAAAAGATGTTAAAGGGCAATTACATCCATTTTGACATGCATGTTTGACTTTTGGATCACTTACACAATAACTAAACACAAAAATTGCGGTAAGAATACGTTACTTACGTCCGATATATCAATTTAATTACTGCATCACCAAAACACGACACGGAGATCGCCATTATTTTGCTGGAACGCTCAGAAATTAATGCCGACAGATGTCACTTTTCGATTTCGACTCGCAGCCGATTGAGATAGCTGTATTGACTGTGAGGAGCTCAAGCGTGTGACGTTCTTAGCTGGCCGGCAATGTAGTGGCCAGCTAAGGCCGCCAGAAGCTTGAGCTCCTCACAGTCAATACAGCTATCTCAATCGGCTGCGAGTCGAAATCGAAGAGATCCGTCTGTCGGCATTAATTTCTACGCGTTCCAGCAAAACAATGGCGACCTCCGTGTCGTGTTTTGGTGATGCAGTAATTAAATGTTATATCGGACGTATACGTAACGTATTCTTACAGCAATTCTTGTGTTTAGTTATTGTGTAAGTGATCCAAAAGTCGAACATGCATGTCAAAATGGATGTAATTGCCCATTAACCGAAGAAATTCGATGGAGCCTATCTTGTGAATTGCTAGAGATAACAAGTGTGCAGCAATACTGATTAAAACATTCGTGCGTCATCACGTATACACGCTAACTCGACATTATCAAAATCGTATGAATTAACGACAAAGAATACAACAAACTGACGCCATACTGGACAGGGGTACAGGAAATACGATGGCACAAATTGAAATCGTGTCCATGGTTTTCCTGAACCCCAAACCTCCACCCATAAACAAACGTACATAGGCTACAAGGTTGGATTAAAAAACCGAAATAAACAGTCAATGTCAATAAATAAGCCAAAAAACTCAATGGCTCCAACATTATTAACTGCACTCCCTGCCGTCAGTGTGTTGTACTTTGACTTTAAAGAATCACTATCACCTATAGCTCAGCGTCAACAACGCCATATTGACTACGTCTTGAGAGATAGCTACAAGGGACACTAGATTAAAATGGAGATAAACAAGCGGCTACAACGACTATCTAGTCGCATCCGGTCTTCTGTGCAGTTCTGCCGCTATCACGCATTGCAACAGCGTTCCCTCTTATATAATCTAAAAGCAGTAACCATCAGAATTGCCAGTTAAAAATGTGTTAGCTTTTAAGCTTATTTTAGATTTCAGGCGTATTTGTCAACTTTTAGGCCTAATTCTTACCTGAGCCGTAATTTCGTCAGTAACAGCAAACGGAGATTTGGATTGCATAGTATGCCTATTCATTTTTGCAACACGGTGCGCCATCGGACAATACAGTGTTGATCGTAATGCGCAACGTAGCCTATATAGATCAGTGGTAGTAGCGAAGTTACGGGAGCGACGCTGTTGAAGAAGCCAGGAAATACTCGTAGCAACTTGACGTTGACGTTGCCGTGGTAACGTGATTTTAGACCTAATTTTTATTTTTTAGGCCTAATTTTTGAACTGTAGTTTTAATTTCGTAAGTAGCAGATAGGCCTAATGGAGAATCTGGTTCGACGGTAGGCCCATTCATTCATGCAACAATGCGACGAGACTTTTAAACGAAGATTAAAAAAAAAAGCTTTTGTTTTTACGGCTGCAGTGTTATTCTTAGGATTTCAATTCGTCGTTAAAATGTTATTAATTAATTTAGTTACGTCAAAAAAGTCTATTAGTTATAAGGAAGTAACGATGTTTTAATTTTCCATATTATTTAACTAACTTCTCACACTGAATCTAACGATGTAAACCGTTGTCGTCTTTCTGGTGCCGTTACGAAGTTGAAAAGGCGACGGATGGACGGATAAAGTCGTTGCAATAGGCTTCTCAGCCGGTACGGCTGTATAGAAGACTAAAACAACGGCTCTTCTAAGTCTAGCCAATACTGTGATAGCGGGTTTTTAGACCTAAATAACGTTGTTTTTTATGATGCTTTGTGCTGCGTAGTTCTAAGTCGGAAACGGGAAAAGATTCTGTTTGCCAAAAGTATCAGCAACTGCCAATAAATTACAAAAATCGTTCGTGTTAGGCCTAAGGGCGGTTTCAGACGGACGCAATCTTCGGCGTTTGTGGTGTGAACTGTGTTTTTGTGGCATAAAAATCACAATCGGTGGCAGGTCAGCTAAAAACCATGGGAATGTACTGGGGCTTTTACACGTATAGAGCAGTGACACGACGTAGTATTATTGTGTATAATAACTCTATGCTGGAGCCTTAATGGGTTAGCTGCAAGGGGCACTGCAGAGAGAAACAGAAGGGCGTCATACTGAAACCGATGCTGTGAAGAGTGATTTGTTAGACCTAAAACGCGCGTTTTTTGTTGTTGGAGAAAACAACGTTATTTTAAGCCTAAGAAATCCGCGCTACCGTTGTTTTTCCCTCCATTTTTATGTAGTGCACCTTGTAGTTATGCCCTCCAAAACTCATACTGGTGCCAATATGGCGGCAAATGTCACTGCTCTATAGTGGCGTGTTTCTGCGTTTGTCGGTAGGTCTCCCTGAGCCAAATCGCGCTGTGTGAAAGGTACCATCTATTCAGACGCAATTTTTTTCAGCGATTATCGCGCATTTTGTGGTCCGTCTGCGACCATCCTAAGAAATCTGTTTTAACAGTAATAGGCTTCAGTAACACGCTCTTTTTTTCCCCTCCATGTTTAGCCAGTGCACCTTGTAGCTAGCCCAACTACAGGCTGCCGCATAGAGATTTATATAATAATATGTCGTTATTATAGAGCAGTGACAATAACGTCGTATTATTATATACAACTCTATGCTGGAGCCAGTAACTGGGCTAATTGCAAGGGGCACTGGAGGGGAAAAAAAGATAGGCTTGTCAAGCTTGAAGCCACACCCACTTCCCTCCCACTTGTTTGTAGGGAGAAAGGAAAGGTGACGCGTTGGGGGAGGGGCATGGCTTCCGAATTGCTAATCTGACTTATCTTTAGTAGGAGGAGCCAACAACTTTTCGATGTACTTCCTTTTAGAACTAGTTTAGTTTAGAAATACTTCCTTTAGAAGCAGTTCCGAACCACCGTTTTTAGTTTTAGGAGTACTTCAGATTAGAAGTAATTCCTTTAGAATCACTTCCAGTCGTTAGGTTTTCTACTTTAGAAGTACTTCAGGTTAGGAATACTTCCTTTAGAAGAAATTCCATTAGAAGCACTTCAGTTTAGAAGCATTTCCTTTAGAAGTACTTCAGCGTACCCCCTCTAGCGCTATTTAGTTTTACCTAGCACTTGCTTGCACCAAACGAAGGAATGCCCAACGCCGTTTCTTTTAACGAAACAAACAATCCACTACCTCCTTAATTATTGAGGGGAAATTTGTTGTGTCCTCGTGCACCTGAGAGCATACTGTATAGGTTAGCAATATCCATCAGATGGAGCCATGGTATTTTCATAATATTTTCAATCGCTGATAGTGCCAATTTAACTCATATAGCAAGTTAGTAGCGGGCTTGTTAGTGTAGAGTTAGCATAGTGACCTCGTGTAATGGAGGTCCAATCCATAGAACCGTTTCTGTTCCGTACTCATGACGATATGTGAATTTTGTTTCGTCATTATTGCTCCTCACTTGTCATCCTTAGCAGTTCACAGTGTTGGTTCCACAGTGTTTCTGTTACTAATATCAAGAATTTATAGGGCTTGGGAGGAGAATTTGTAAGTCTAAAAAGTCCCTATTGAAACACTTTAGATTCGTCCCCATTAGTTCAGTCAGAGTTTTCAGAGGGCCCCACGTGTTCTATCAGGTAATTTTTGCTCATTTTTCACCCCAAATCTAAAGTAAACTAAATTACAACTAAGCTAGGCTAAATAATAATTAAATATAAGCTAGTTCGTTTAGTTTAGTTTAATTTTAGGATAAAAACTGAGTAGAAATTCCCACATAAAACATGTGGCGCCCTCTATAAACTAAGACTGAACTAATGTGAACGTATCTAAGACGTTTCAGTATGGGTCTCAGTCACAAATTCTCCTCCCCAACCCTATAAATTCTTGCTAATATTTACTGCTTATTTCGGTGCGATTAAGTTGGCGAATGTTTTGGTGCGTTGATATCACTCCTTTGAAGGACCGAACCATTCGGAACTTGGCGTTTCTTTTTACCAGTTCTGGTTTTTG
This sequence comes from Lithobius niger, assembly GCA_023313725.1. Classification (NCBI taxonomy): domain Eukaryota; kingdom Metazoa; phylum Arthropoda; class Chilopoda; order Lithobiomorpha; family Lithobiidae; genus Lithobius; species Lithobius niger. Next base: position 132,812 of record JAHWFP010053236.1, on the reverse strand, counting down.
ATATGATTATTATAAGGGAAAAAGGGCAGGGGGGGAGGTAAAAGAGAGGAGATGTGGACTAGGAGGAAAGAGGGAAAGAAAATATAAGGTAGGGGAGGGCAAGGGAAGAGGGAAGAATAAAAACGAGATAAAGAAAAAAGGGAAGCTAAAGGAAAGTGGAGTATGATGGAGTAGGGAAAAGAGGGAAGAGTGAGAATGTAAGAATGGGGATAAAGTCATTTTAAAAAAAGCAACATGGATCACAAGTAATCGTCAACGATATGTTAAATTCAAAGCGGCATTCTGATTGGTAATTCAGTCCACCAAAATCCAGTAAAAAAATGTCACTCGATTCTGGCTTTGTAATTTCACTAGCTTCTCATACCAGCTGTCGGTTGACTGCATTTTTGCACATAGCAATGAAAACCACTTTCCGAGAAACGGCGGTTAGGTTTCTCGTCTTTCTCACTGTGAAGGAATTTGATAGCGCTCCAATTAATGGCGTGCTTTATCGTTTGTAGTCCTCTGTTAGTGGGTAAAAGGCATTGCTCTAGTTACGTCCAATTACGACGGTGATACACCGAGTAACCATGGTAACGGGACGTAGGAGATAGTTACGTCATGTCTGGAACATTGACCTAAGGTGTACGTTGCATGGTAGACGTTGGTTTATGACAAGAAAATAATTCCGACTTTGGTGAAAATTGCGAACTGCATTCGATGTTTTGTTTACGAACCAACCCCAAAATGGGCGCCATCTTTCAATTTGTTTTTAAGCCGAGAGGTGTGAGATTTTTCTTCTCCGTTAGTTGATAACAGCGAAATGTTGCTTTTTCGCATGAGGCTTGGCAACCTTAGGGCTAAAGGCAGAAACAGTGAACCATAGACAAGCGGGCAGCTTTCGTCTTAAACCAATCGCTGTAAAAAAAAATAAAAAAGTAAATTGGAAATAAACAGCAAACAATTTATAATAAAAGTAATAATAATGAAAGGTTTAAAACACCGAATGGTGAGTGTTTTTGGAGTGCCCACGTATGGAGCTGATACCACGGACTCCGGTAGAGCGTTCCAAGGTTCGATTACCCTCACTACAAAGGAAGCAATTTATTGTGACATGCTTGCTGTTCTCTTACTTCTTTCTAGGTAGGGTGAAATCCCCCCGCCATTTCTAAAAACTATTAGGTCAAAATTCTTTCCCCCCCCCCCTCCCCCTTTCATAATTTTATGACGTACGACGCGAAGCAGAACGAGTGAGCTTCTCGGCCGGTGCTGGTTTATGTCTGTCTACATGTATTCACGATGAATTTTAAACCTATTGTCCGATTCAATAGGTTTAAATGGTTCTATGCCTTATTGGTGCCGGGATTTACACAATAAAATTACAAGGATTCCTAAGTTTGCGATACTAGAAATTGTCAATTAATCCAGGGTTCCCACCCATTTGGAAAGTCAGGGAATTGGAAAATGTCACGGAAAATCCGTGAATACTAAATTTATTCAGTTCAAAGTCAGGGAATTAACATGTATTTAATTTAATGTATTTTATTTTTCCCTTGGTAGAATAACAAGCGACAAAAAAAATACATTAATTTAAATTATTTAATATTAAATGTGAGGGAAAATCAGGGAGAACTACATTTTTTCAGCTTAAAGTCAGGGAATTAACATCTATTTAATTTAAGGTATTTTGTTTGTCCCTTGGTAGAATACCAAGCGACAAACAAAACACATTATTAAGTTAAATGCGTGTTAATTCCCTGACTTTAAACTCAAAAAATTTTAATACTCCACGATATCCCTGACATTTTTCAATTAACTTTCCAGATTGGCCAAAATTGAAGTCCCTTTCGCTGACTTTCTCAGACTATTTCCAAAACTATTCCCTGACTATTTACGGTGCTATTTCGTGAATAAATGAGTAATACTACTACTTTTGACCACATGACTAGTTTCCGGCCAACAACGTCGAATTTTTTTCGAGCTACGTTGTTATCGCTCAGAAGTTGTCCGTTTCTCAGCCAATCACTCCGTACGTGATTTTCAATACTTTTGAAGTTCCTATTTGACGTTAGACATAAACGAGATCACCTTTACCGAAAATCAGCCAGTTTTACGTAGTGCGACAAACGTTCCAAGTGTCGTCATTGAAAATCACGTACGGAGTGATTGGCTGAAACGGACAACTTCTGAGCGATAACAAGACAGGTCGCAAAACAATTCGATGTTATTATTGGCTGAAGCTAGTCACATGTGCAAATATAGTAGTATATTTTACATTTTTCAGGAAATAGTATTGTAATTAGTCAGGGAATTTGGAAATAGTCTGAGAAAGTCAGCGAAGCCTGGGGCATACTGAGAGGGTCATTTAAGCCCAGGAAATAGTTATGTAGGTCCCACTCTTGTAGCATTTCGTATGCAATCGGTCATCATGAAAAATTTCTATAGGCCCCCGACAGGCCCTCGAAGCACAGGCCCTACGGGAAATCTCCCGTTTTCTCGAATGGCCAGTACGCCCCTGGAACATACGATTTTTGGTGGGAAACCTTGTACTCTGGCAATGGCATTAATTATTCTGAAAATTTTTCTCAGAAATTAGTTTCCCACTAATAATGAATACGTAAAAAACATTAAAACCAAGAAATATCTTCCAACTAAGGAGGGAAAGATAAATTTAAAAAAGCCCTGGAATCTTAAACCATAAGACACTTTGACCTTCAAATTTTCAAGGAAACCGTCCGTTGCGTGATGTGGTATTAAAGCCACTTGGTAGTCGTTTCTGCTATACCACTCCCTTCCCACGTACCACATAAAACTTGACTACATGTTTTGTCTTAGCAAGTTGCGCAACTAGCCAATAAGAGAGCTTGATAGCCCTTTTAGTACTACTTTGATGGACTATTAACACTGAACAATAAACACTCTCGCACGCCATTTTCCGAAAGAACTCTTTTCTTGATCATGCCTGCTACTGTTACCTGAACGTCACCTTCAACGGCATGAAATATTGATAAGAACACATTAGAAACACTGCGCATAAAATGAGTAAGAACAAGGTTCGCTTTGAAGTAAGAAAAAAAAAAGATTTGGCTTCATTTCCGAGGTCTGAAAAGTTATAAAACGCGAACGGAACCGAACTGAAGAGAAAAGAAGCTGGAGTAAACAAGGTCCCATATTGCAGCATCCTGGCTTTCGCTGCATTTACCGGATGCTACGACGGGACCATATTTTCTTACCGCAAGAAATGTTCGCAAGGAAACCACCTTTTGAGCTATCAAGGGAAACTGCCAGTTTGTGAACACTTCCTGTGTTCTCGTTTTTTAAGTATCCACTTCTAATGTTCCGTTTTTTCGAAAACAAAAATCGGTGGACAGTGGACACATATAAAATGGAAGCGAAAAAAAGCCAACAAATTAACTAAGCAAAAAACGGCTTCGCCGTTTAAAAAAAAAAACATTAGTGCTCGTATCCCCATACTCACAGCCCTGAAGGTACACGAATAAAAACGGATTAGAGTTCATTCGAACGCAACGAACTATAATTTGAACGCCAGTTCGCAAAACGTAAACCCACAAACACACACAAAATAGACGCCGTAAACAGCAAAACACTACAAAATTGAAAGATAAAAATGCATACACAAAATGAACACAAATTATAGTTCAAATTATAATTCGTTACGTTCGAGTGAACTCTAATCCATTTTTATTCGTGTACCTTCAGGGCTGTGAGTATGGGGATACGAGCTCTAATGTTTTTTTTTTTCTAAATGGCGAAGCCGTTTTTTGCTCAGTTAATCTTTTAATATTCTATTACGAATCCAAATCGTACATGCTTCGAAATATACGATACCTTGTTTTAATTTATTTAATTCGACGTGCTTCAAAATGTTCAAGTGTTCTGCACCGCCTTTTTTTTTTTCTTAAACTATCAACGTCCCGGGAAGCAAAATATAAGTTTGCAAAAAAAAAAAAAAAAAAAACAGGATTTAAGACAACACTTTTCTTGAAGTCAGAATTTCAGTGATTCGTAGGACAATTATTAAATTTTCAGGGCTCGAGGGTTGCTTGTACAAAAAAATATCCATATCACCTTTCTTGTAAAATTTTTTCTTGAACACTTTTTTTATAATCAGGTTGTTTTCAATGTGGCGAATGGTTTAGATTTTATATATACGTAAAAAAAATTTTTTTTTTTTTTTTGAGATGGCAACCAAGATTGGGGCCCACCAACGACAGTGGTTCAGTAACAAAAACAAAATGATTAGATAAATAGACTTTAAAATTTCGTGTTTCATTCAGAGAGCCCTGCTCTAAAGTCAGAAGTGGAGCAAGGGGGCCTGATGGTTAGCATATCCACCTCATGTGCCAGAGGTCCCGGGTTCAAGTCTAGCCTCAGACACCCCTGGCATTTTCGGGAAGAGAAGGACCCTGTGATGTCTCGTGCTCATGTCGATTGTGGAATGTATAAGGACCTAGGAATTCCCGATGGGGATTTACCTAGCAAAATTGTCCCTCTCTCCTTCTGGCACCAAGGCTACCGGCTGGGAGCGCGTCAAAGGCTAAGCTATAAAGTCAGAAGCATCCTGCAATGGTGACAAAAATGACTACGGATAGGAAATGATCACTGAGCTACAAACAAAACTACAACTTTGCGTTGCCAGAAAAAATATAAAAAAAACGCCCTGAAGCCCTATTTACATTTAGTTGGCCTATTGCTTGAATTTGTCTACGAATGATTTCTAAATAAATAATCAGCAATAAATCACAAAGTAATGAAGCTGTTCAACATTTTCCAGTGGTGACCTAACTGCCAGAAACAAAAATTAGGAGGGAAAGCAACTCGCTTCTTTGCGTCCACATTAGAAATAATACAATTATTAAATACTAGCTGAACTGAAGCACGGGAGGTGTTGAATGCACCGTTTGCAGCACTGGTTATGTAGCAAATGCTGATTTTCGTTCACTTCGCTCACTCAATCAGCGCATCCACTGACTCAAATCCTCGCACCCCCTCCCCAGGGCTAAATGATTCCCCCTTTCTAATGATCACCTCTGTTATATTCTACCAGCCATGTTCATATTTACGCTGGCAGAAATAAATAAGACTCAAGGTGGTCTCCGAAGCTGCCCCTTCAAGAAGCATGCTGTCCTGAAAAGCTTTCCTTCAACGCTTTCCTTCAACGCGTCTGGGCTGTAGTTGGTGCCTGCTGCTTAACCTCTTGTGTCGAGAATTTGAATCTGTATCTGTGAATATATAGAATATATAGATTATAGATATGTATGTATATTTGAATCTATATCTAAAATCAAAGATAATGGGTTAACGATGCGAACAGTCAGCAGAATGCATGCTGTACTAATCTGAGAAAGTAAGAAAAAATAACAACGGTCCCGGCCGGGACTCGATCCCAGGATATATCTCCCTTATTTGCTATTCTGTGATTTAGCACAGCCACCTACAGTAAAGGCCGTATCATCTTTGCGTCCCACAATGCTCCGCAAAACGGCGAATCAAATAACGACGCGGCAAGTTTGCCAAGTGGCGTCATCTGTTGACAGAATTTGGAACCCTGGTCAGTTAATTTGAAATTTCACTGTTTGCATGGCTGTTTGCTGCGGCGTGCATATCACGTGACAGGGCTAGTCCAATCAGACGGCCAAACAGCCGTTGTTCTCTTTCGTCATTGGTTAACTAGTGGTGACGTCACGACAAACAGCCATTGCGCATGGTTTAAGTCTATAGCGCGAAAAGTAAGGTTTCCAAACAATTACCCATCAGGCTACTGGATGACGGATAACACACGTGGATGCTGCGTTTAGAATATGGGGCAACGCTAGCGAAACGGCGAACAGGCGCCTTTAATGTTCAGCCAAAAATATTCCTTATGGTCTTGTTGACAAGTTAAAGCGAATAAAACAACACACAATGCAGCCCAGATGCGTCCACAGTCCCCCAAAGCAGAATTTTCTGCCACTGTCTGCGACACCAATTGTCAGGGAAAAATTATCTAGCTAATCTTCGTATGGCTACGTGCATATTTATTGGTTTTTACTGAATAACTTTTCGGTGCTTTATTCTATTGATGTGGCTCTTTCACCAACGGAAAGGTCTCATCGAGACGATTAAAATGGTGTATTGGAATGTCCAAATCGGTCAAAAATTGGCGAAACGGTAGACATTTGGTCAAAACGGCACGTTTTGTCTGCGACTCTGCCAGAATATCTGCGACATAGTCGCACGTCGCACCCCTTTCTGCCTTCGAGCCACAGTCCACTGACAGATCAAGAGAATACGGCACTGTCTTTGATCTGGCTGGGGACGAAGCTGTGCTGCATGGTGTGTTGTTTTTTTCTCTTTTTTTTTTTCGTTTTAACTTGTGAACAGGACCATAAGGACTGTTTTTGGCTGAAAATTAAAACCTGTGCATTCTATTCAGCTTGCGGGGCTTTTTGCTTATCAGAGGTAATCTTCACTTTCGTTTTCCCGACCTGCCAATTCATACCGCTGTTGCATATCAAACTTCTGACGTTGATTTTGTGCCCTGTCTATTGTAGACTTTAAATTCGTAAATGATAGTTAACAGGGGGTTTCAGATATTTGACTCCCACATATATATAAAATAGACTTTATGTTAGACCCTCACCATGAACTTCCACGTAAAAATGTCACATTTTGAAAACTAGTTTCCCCAAGAAATGACGCATTCCAGTGAAATTTGGTATTTGGGGAAAATTTTGCTCTCACCTGGAGATCGAACCAATCTATATTCAACTTTTTATAGCTTAAAAGGTATTAACAAGGACCAGGCCCTTTTGAACGCTATTTAATTGTGACGGATTTATCTCAAAAAGCATTCATCTCAGTTATCTAATACCCAAATTCCATTTATTTAACTTACCTGAAATATCTCTAAGAACATAAATAACAGATATTTGTATTAAAACAAGCGGCTACAGCGACTACCTAGTAGCATCCGGTCTTCTGTACAGTTCTGCCACTACCAATAGTGACGCACACTTCTTTATCACGCATTGCAACAGCTATCTCTATTATATTAATAAACAAAAAACGGAACGTTAAATGTTAAGAGTAAGGGTCTAAAAGTCAAAACCTACAAGGAACACGGACAAGCTTTGACAGTCAGGGTCTAGGTGTGGAATTTTGTCAGTAAGAGGCTGGTAAGCATTAGACCCTTACTACCCGGTGGTTAGCTTAGTTCTAGTCTATTCGGACAGAACGTGTGTATGAACGGTTGTAGCAGGTTTTCTTTGTTCTTAGAATATCGTTAAGGAACTTTATGAACATAATTTTCTTGTGAAGTTTCGCATTTTGTCCTTTAATGCTTTAGAATTTTTGATTATCTTTCGTACATTATGGTAGAGGATAACCAATAATGCTCTCTGCTGCGAATATGCTGTCATGTTACTAAGTCGGAAAAAAACTTTCAACCTAAAGCAAAGCAGGAAATGCATCATACTAACACTGGACTTGCTTAATGATTTATCAAGCCAATTTTGTAAATCCAAGAACTTTCTTTAAAGCTACCTTATTTTAATTTCACAGATTTTAAGGTAACTGATGGCAACCAATAATCCTCATTACTTTGTATGTTCTGTCATGTTACCAAACCGAAAAA
>JAHWFP010053236.1:106641-118350 GCA_023313725.1 Lithobius niger | reverse complement strand
AAAAAAAAAAATTCCGCTTTTCGTATATGCAGATGATTCCTGTAGCCAAGATTAGTGCTGTAGCCAAATAAATAAATAGCTCCCCACACCGACAGCGTGTCTCGTTTTTAACGAAAAGACATGTTGGATTAAACATGTTCTATAAAATGTTCCTTGCACCCATCTCTTGTCGAGATTTATACAATAAGTATGATGAACACACTTTGTGCTTGAGGCCCCACAGTCGTAACATAGTTAGCACCTGAAAGACCGAAGAAGCCAAGAAACCAGGTGCCAAGGCTTTTCTAAGTTCTTTGTAAAAAGTATACTTGCAGTAATGGTACTAATAGCTTCAAAACCTTGTAAACACTGAGATGATGGCGGGGGTGAACCGTTATTAGAAATTTTGACTGCTGAAAGTGCCATTTTTGAGGTCCAAAAATGACTAATTCTTCCAGTTGGTCAATCTGTTTTTGACCCCCCCCCCCCGCTTGATTGCATCTGAAAAATTTATGATCGCCCCTTGACAGGGTCCAAAAACTTGATGACACCCCCCTCCCCCAGCAATAAATAATGTCCGGTCCTATACGTCATGTACGGCTTCATCAAAGTTTTGAAGAAAATAGCAAATAACCGTTTTACGTGATTTTTATTCCCACTCGGCCCGTTTTGTTAGTTTTTTTTAGGGGGAGCTGCCCCTTACCACCCCGTTCCCTCCATTTGTTCTACCGTTCCACTTCACAGTTGCTGTTGCAAAAAGAAAAAATCCAACCTATATTATTTCATTTTTAGTATGTAAAGCAATGAAGCACATCACAATGAAGCATAATGTTTCCAATTTTCCAAATTTTGTTTCAAGTTCCAAGTAGTTCAGTTATTTCGAAAGCATAAATAAATTTATACTTCATCTTTTAGTAAGTGTTAGACACTAACTAACACGTAAACGCGATGACAGGATCCGAATCTGCCATCGGCGGCGTACGTTTCGTTTGATTTGGCTGTTGGGGGCGCACACCTCTAGTCCGAACGAAGTCGTTCTCAAATCGACGGTGGCGCCGACCTGGCTCCTGGCGGCGATGATTACGCACGGACAGGCTTTGAAGCGAATGTTCCCTCTCTGGTGTAACAATATAATATATCTAACTCTATGGGCTAGGCTAATATTCTTCAGTTACAAGCAAATCATTGTTTGTAAAGTGTTTCTTTTCATTTGTAACGTTGGCCGAGATCACTGAAACATAAACATCTAGAGTCACACGACCGTGATTTAAGTACAAGTGCACAAAGTGCATCGATCATTACTGATGAAAACAGAACCGGTAAATCTATTGATCAAGAACTAAATGTCTCAAGTGCAGAACCGCCGGACCAAAATTTAATTCATTCAGGGCCACCCAAGCAGCCCAAAACTGATAATGAAGTTAAAAGACGATTGGCTTGGGTACACAAGGCAGGCAGTGGCATGTGCATGGAGGGGGGGGGGGGGGGGGGAAAGAAAGAGAGAGAGCCATGTCCTTGATGTGTGAAAAAGAGATCTTCAACTTTGGAACAGGGACGGCATTGATTCGAAGGGTCCTCTGGCCAAAAAAGGTTGAAAAGCTCTACTCTTAAGGAACATAAAAAAAAAAGACATAGGCCAAAGCTATCAACGTCTCACTAATACGCGTAAAAGTAGCTCCAGTTTTTTTAATTTTTTTTTTTGGTATGCTTGACATTTTTTTACACCTAATAGTACAACGCTGATGGCTTACATGTCTTTTTCTAATATCTGGTCCTTGACAGCATTAAGCTTTTTTAAGGTTTACATCCCTATTGTACACGCTTAAGCGTTTTTTAATACTAATTATTAAAAGACTTACCACCAAAAAACGACATGTTAGGAGCTACAAGCGTACCTCTGCCTTGCAATTACGTGCGTGAGTATTTCCAGTTAGGCTAACGTCTGAAGACCATTGATGAAACAAAAATAACCATTGTACTAACTTTATGGTTCTTTGTGCCTTTTTTATATAATAATAATATACCAATTTACTAGGGGTGGGCGATCACAACTTTTTCAAGTCGAGTCGAGTTCGAGTCGAGTTGGGAGTTGAGTATCGAGTTTCGAGTCGAGTTCGAGTTTTGAGTATGGTTTTACAAACTAAGAATAACTCGGGGAATTCTATGATTTTTCACAAAAAAACCTGGAAAACTCCGGGAGAAAAGCAAAGCCAGGTTTTTGGGCCAAGGCCAAAGTGCATTAAACACAGTATGTTAAGACATTGTGATAAAAATTATATCTTAATAATTTTGTGTTGAAACCTAAAAGTTCAATAAATAGACCTGATTTCTTTCAACATGTCAACCCTAGAAACAAGTAAAACTGTTAACCCATCTGCGTAAAAAATTTCCTTCCAAAAATTACGGTAAATAATCTGGAAATTGACCTCAACTACTCTGAAAACCTGGAAAACTCAGGGAAAATTCTTTCAGTATTTTGGTGGGAACCATGCAAATGCTGAATCAAATAAATTTAGTTTTTCCTGTATCAAAAACACTACACACGCGACAGTCACTATACAACTACAAGAAATATTCCACAGTTTTTAAGCATTTTTTCTACAAACTTAAGTAAATGTGGTAAGTTTTGTTGCAATTTGTTGAAGATATTACGATCTTTTTAACTAAAACTCAACATACATCTCCACTGTCCCAAACTAAAGGTTGTAGAAGTGAGAAAGTCAGACTGACTGACAGAAGCAAAAAGGAGTAACGAGATTCCCATCGCGATACTCTGTAAAACTCGAAACTCGAAAATTTCGAGTTTAAAGTTTTAAGATCGAGTCGAGTTTACACAACGAAGTCAAACTCGAACTCGACTCGAAATTTCGAGTTTTGTACATCCCTACAATTTACCCTGTAAGTACGCATGGATGGATTTAGAAGGAGGAGGGGGAGCCACTAACCGATCCCGGAGGGAGTTTAAAGCTTGTAGCACACTATTCCGTTCCGTTTCGTCACGTCACGTCACGTCGCAGGCCGTCACATTTCTGTTTGGATTAAAAGCATGTAAATTAGAGGAGCCACGTATACTGCTCAGTTCCGTTCCGTGACGACCCCCCGTCGACTGACGGACGGGACTGTCGAGGCAGAATCCTGTCAGATAAAATCTGATCGCACCGGATATGTATACGCACCTACCGTCATTCGACGACCATCGTCGCCTGCGCACAACGCATTTCCTATACTAGATATAGATGCGACCTATTTCAGTTTTCTTCTGGACTTAAATGTCATCATAGCCGAGTGTAAATAATTAATACCTAATATATTACAGACTTTATATTTAATTGTCTACTTAAGGTCACTACAAGTCCTTTTTCATATGCACTGCCAATTTGGGCGCAATCAAATTTAAATGCTCAATGGAGTCAACTGACACGGTTACCGACGAACGCAATGTGTGTTGCTCCATTCGTTGCCGTCAGTCATCGAAACGAGACGAAACGGAACGGAACGGAGCAGTGCTCCGTTCCGTACCATCCCGTTCCGACGACTGACGGCAACGGATGGTCCAGCGCACGTTGCTTCCGTCGCTAAACGTTTCAGTCGGCTCTGCTGAGTCACCCAAATTGGCAATGCAAATGAAGAAAGACTTGTAGTGAATTAAATAGAAAGTCGTAGTAAATTAGATATTAATTCTTTACGCTCAGTTATGATGACATTGAACTCCAGAAGGCAACTGAAATATGTTCCCATCTGTATTTAGTAGGGGAAAGGTGTTGTGCGCAGATGCGTGACGTAGGACGACGGCCGTCGACTGAAGTTTAAAGTAAAGCTAAACCCTTCCATCTTAAATTTCACTATTGTTAGTTAAGTATGAAAGAAACAAGATGCAAGTTGCACGAAGTTTCCAACATTCGTATTAATTACACAACAGTTCATATAGAATCTAAGTTTGATGTTCCCAGGGCACGAGACAGCGAACGTGATTTCTTCTCATGGTACTGACGTCACACTTCATCACCCACCCATGGACCTTGGAGGTATGACGACATCGTAGCATACTAGCGAGTGTGCGGTGGGTTGTGCTTCCTAAAACATGGCGGCTGCGTGAGCGGTCCACATGTGCTATTACCACAGTAGCGCGAACCAAAACTCAATTTCTACGTGATTTATTAAATTAAAGTATTCAAGAATGTACGCTACCATGGCTATTAATCCCACAAAGACTTGTGCAAGGTCGTTTAGCTAGGCGATAATCCACTCAACGCGAAATGCTGCGCAGATACACTATTGGACAATGTCCACTCGTAGGGAGGGAGAAGTAGTTTAGGGTAGTATGCCCATGCAGGTGATGAAGTGTGACGTCACGCAAACGAGACTTGGATGTGTTGACCGCACAAACGAACATTTGTCTGCTAGAATTAAGATTTAGACACGTTACTACGTAGTAACTATAAAGCCTGAGTGGTTTCCGTACCTCTCACATGTTATTTAAGGGTCTTAATTAACGATACTGAAATTTAAGATAGGAGGGTTTAGCTTTACTTTAAACCACACTACTCCGTTCCGTTCCGTCACGTCACGTCGCTGGCCGTAAAATTTCTGTTTGGATTAAAAGCACGTAAATTACAGGAGCAGCGTATACTGCTCCGCGATGACCCGTCGGCTATAGGACAGGTGGTCGAGGCAGAATCCTTTCAGTCCAAAACCGATCGCATCGGAGAAGTGTACGCACCCTGCCGTCACGGTCGATGGCTGTCGTCGTCCGTCACGCGCCTGCACGCAACACCTTTCCCCTACTAAATTTGCAAACCTATTTCAGTTGCCTTCTGGACTTAAATGTTATCACGCAAGTGCGTAAAGAATTAATAATACCTAATTTACTACGACTTTTTATTTAATTACCTACTTAAGGTAAGTCTACTAAAATCCTTCTTCATTTACATTGCCAATTTGGGCGCAGTCCAATTCAAAAGTTCAGCCGAGCTGTCTTGAAACGATTAGCGATGGAAGCAACGTGCGCTGGCCCATCTGTTGACATCGTCGTCGGAACGGAACGGAATGGAACAGTGTGCGACCTGTACGTCCAGCTGACGGGTACGACCAGCTGACGGGAGGTGTGCACTGTACACCTCTCCGACGCGATCAGTTTTGACTCAAAGGATTCTGCCTCGACAATGTCGTCCGTCAGCGGACGGGTCGTCATGGAACAGGACGGAGCAGTACACGCGGCTCCACTAATCTATATGCTTTTAAGCCAAACAGAAATTTGACAGCCTGCGACGTGACGTGACGGAACAGAACGGAACGGAGCAGTGTGTTACAAGCTTAAAGGAGCGAGAAAATCAGACGGGCCGTTTAAAGCTTGTAGCACAATACACCCGTTCCGTTGCGTCACGTCACGTCGCAGGCCGTCAAATTTCTGGTAGGATTAAAAGCATGTAAATTAGAGGAGCCGCGTATACTGCTCTGCCCCGTTGCATGACGACCCGTTGGCTGACAGACGGGATTGTCAAGGCAGAATCTTTCAGTCAAAAACTGATCGCATTGGAGAAGTGTACGCACCTGCAGTCAGTCGATGGCCATCGTGGCCCGTCGAGCACCTACGCACAACGCCTTTTCCCTACTAAATACATATGCGAACCTATTTCAGTTGCCTTCTGGACTTAAAATTGTCATCACGCTCAAGCGTAAAGAAACAATACCTAAAATTTACTACGACTTTCTGTTTAATTACCTACTTAAGGTCACTCACTACAAGTCCCTCTTCATTTGCATTGCCAATTTGGGCGTGATCAAATTTAAAAGCTCAGCAGAGCCGACTGAAACGGTTAGCGACGGGAGCAATGTGCTCTGCACCATTCATTGCTCCCATCCATAAGATTTCTGATACAATCTTAAGAAAGGTGTGAAATGCTCCTGGGATAGTCTAGACTGAAACAAGGCTTAACAGGGAGTATTGACGGTATCAAAACCCAGGGCATTCCAAATGTGAGCCACCCATTTCTATTTAGAATCTAGGCGAGTGGAGGGAATGAAAAGTTTCCAGTTGTCTTCTAATACGTGTAATGGTCGGGGCCAGATCGAAAAAACATGAAAGGACGTCATAGTTGCTGGTAGAGAATCTGATAAGTCATGATAAGGTCGAATCTCATTCTTCGAAGTTTGAGTAATTCAAGACCGAGAAGGTCAAGGGGAAGTCGGTAAGGTTTATCACGGATCCGCCTGGGAACCTCTTAGTGAAGCGCCTCTGGGCAGCTTCAGTCGAGTCGATATCGCCCAGAAGGAAAGGCCACCAAACAGGAGTTGCGTATTCGATGACTGGTCGGACGAAAACTTTAAATGCCCACACACGTGTCACATTATTTCCCGATTTGAAGCACCTTTCAACGACTGACCATCGACGGTATGTGGAAGAACAGACCTGATGGCAATGGGTGGAGTATATTTGAGAACACCAGTAAACAAAATCCCCAAGTCTTTCACAAAATCACAAGAAGGCAGAATTTGATGGTCAAGAGTGTATCGGTTCATTAAGTTTCGAGCACCAACGTGAAAAGAGTAACATCGCCCTACAGTGGTGGAGTTCCCACCAACCTGGATAGTCAGGGAAAATCAGGGAATTGGAAAATAGTCAGGGAAATCGGGCAATGGGACATATGTTTTTGGTCAGAACCCTGAAAGTTTGTAACAACTTTGTTGGCTAATTTGGTAAGAAATATTCAAAACCGTGACAGGTTCTGGCCTTGTGAGAATACCAGAAACGCTAATCTGAGAAAAAAAGAAAAGACAACTGTTCCGAATGGGGCTGCAACCCAGGAATTACCGCTTGTTAGCTGGCACTCAAATACCCTGCACTACCGGGGCAAATCCTGGCTTCAGGCTCCAGCCGAGCTTAGTTGGCTGCATAGTGTGCATGGATGTGGGCGTACGTCAGGTAGGAAGTCACTGATGACGTGGATGCAATGCAGGATGGCTCGCTGATGGGTGCAAGTAATATAGAAAACAAGAGTTCGCCAGAAGATACTTATTGGTTCAGTTTAAAATAGTTGTTAGAGCTCGCCTGACCTGATGTAACCCTGCTTGCTTCCAGTTATTAATAAGATGGGGATGATGACGTATATGGGGACAGTTTGGAAAAATGATACGATAAATTTATAGTCGGCTTGTCAGTGCTTAGAACGGAATGAGGCCATGGCGGGAATGTTATTGTTACAACAAAGCAAGCGTTGCGGACAGGAGTCTCTTCGCGATTCATCCCACCACACCCTGTCCCGCACGCCTTAACAGCCGTTCCCGTCGGGACGCTGGTTTGCTTTCCAGGCTCGCTCATCCTTGTGTGCCTGTGGCGGCGGTGGCGAGACGGTGCGCCACTTTCTGTTTGAGTGTCCATTCGGCGCAGCGACACTTTATTCACTGTGACGGGATCGACCCCTTGACTGTGGCCCTTGATGTTTCCCCGTATGCCGTACCTGGTTTCGACACTCTGCGCAGGAAAATCGACTTTTACAAAGCAACTCGAAAGTTTATCTAAGGTTCCCGCACATCTCTCTTGTCCCATGCCCCCACGCGCCGTTATTGGTGTCCGTGTCTGGCCTGAACATTCGTGGCTTGTAGGTTTGTACTTAAGGGTTACTGAAAGTTTGTGCATTTATAAGTTTGCTCCAGAAAGTTTGTATGGTTGGCTCAGTCGGTGGGGTTTAGGTAGGCCGTTGGTTCGGAGGTTAGGATTGAGGGAATGGTTTCCAAGGCCTGTAAGCTCGTTAATAAAGTAAAGTTTTTACATTGTTGGCCACGCAACCCTCGAGTTTACAACTCCTTCACTATATATTACATCCTTATTTGGTAACGGAGGATACATAAGACAATATAAGCATTAACTGAACAAAAAACATTAGAGCTCGTATCCCCATACTCACAGCCGTGAAGGTACACGAATAAAAACGGATTTGAGTTTACTCGAACGCAACGAACTATAATTTGAACTCTAATACCAGGGAACAAGAAGTGTTTTTGATCAATGTTTATGTCAGAAAGAAAGCGTAGTTTATGTCTGAAAAGTTTAATGTTTCGGTGACGGTTTGGGCGTACACGCATAATTTGTGTATTATATAACAGACTTTTTTTTGTAATATTTGTCTATGTTTGTTGATACATATATTAAGTCTGTTTCGTGTGATTGGGTATATGTGTATTTTGAGTGCATTTATAATTTGTGAAACAAGCAGACTCCTAAGTAAGGCAGTTTTTTTTTGCCTGTATTTGTGTTTGAAGGTCGTTTGACGTGGTTTTTCTAGTTCGTTTGAGTAATTACGGTTTCTTTTTTTGCATGCATTTTTATCTTTCGATTTTGTACCGTTGTGCTGTTAATGGCGTATATTTTGTGTGTGTTTGTGGGTTTATGTTTTGCGAATTGGAGTTCAAATTATAGTTCGTTGCGTTCGAGTGAACTCTAATCCGTTTTTATTCGTGTACCTTCATGGCTGTGAGTATGGGGATACGAGCTCTAATGTTTTTTTTCTAAACGGTGCAGCCGTTTTTTGTTCAGTTAATTTTTTGGCTTTTTTCGCTTCCTTTTTATTGTAATTGCTACGGTCTGGTCTATCATGTGTCCACTGTCCACCGATTTTGTTTTCGAAAAAAACGCATATTAGAAATGCATATTTATGTTGAGGTTCTGCCCAAGGTTTGTCCCATGATTATTATTTGATGGCAACACACTAGCGTGTGTCTAGATTTAACATGTGTTATCTCGATGAGTAGTAGATTTTGGATTGTTGCAGTATCATGGCAAACAATCGAGGAAACAATTCAACTGGCTTCCCGAAGCTCGCATTGAAGAAACAAATAAGTTACTCAGTCATGTCAGCCGCCCAAGGCCTCAAAATTTAAGACTTCGCATCCTACGGTTTAAAACTTGAAGATTTAAGGAAAAATCAAGACCATTTAATTTTGGTTCTCCAAAACGAGCTAGCTAATTCAAACAACGACAATGTTACTTTCCCGGCACCCAACCATTGTTACGTCGTGTTCGAGTGAGCTATAATCCGATATTGTGCGCTTCGCCTATTGTTACCCCATTGTTACAGGTTGCAGCGTTGTGACATTTTGACATTGTTAGCCGCTACGCCTCCTCCTCCTATCCAATTTCTGAAAATTCTCGTGCGCAAGCGAACTCTAATATACATGGCCTGCCGGCGTGTAAATAATGTGCAACAGTAACTTGTATGGAGGGAAAAAACTAACTAAGAGAGAGATCTGGCACACAAGGTCAATTGTGGTAAAATAAATCAGCCAAATTTATACGACGTTCGTCCAGTGTTCTAATGGGTGCTGATATTGTTATTGCCAGATCGACCCATACAGAATGGAGGCCAAGAAGCAAGTTGCTTTCCCTCATTGTGTATGTTTGTAGACTTTAGATCACCACTGACAAAGGTTGAACAGCCACTAGGCTCGGCTAGCGCCTGTAACCAGGATCTGCCCCGGTAACGCAATGGTTAGAGCGCCTGGCTATTAAGCGAGAGGGAAGTCCTGGGTTTGGGTCCCAGTTGGGGCTGTTGTCTTTTCTTTCTTTCTCAGAATGCCAGTATATAATGCAAAACTTGTGAATTATTCTTCAGTCCGTAACAGCAGCTCTGAAGGTTGTTCAACAGAACTTTAAATTCAACCATTGGTATCAACAACGTCAAACGGGGCTGTTATCTTCATCCAACTTTATCACGTGACCCCTGCCTAATGTGTCTCGGAACTGCCTTGAAATGCCTCGGAGCAGTGGCACATTCAGGAATTTTGTAGCGTCTCCATTTTCTATGAAGAACGGGCCAGAAAAATTGGAATTCAAAATGGGTTCGAGGAGGGAGTGAGAGCAGCTGCTGATTTCAAGTGATCAATTGCCATTAATAGGCCTAAATACGGCTGCCTAACATTCAGTAGAATGGATTCCCAAACAAACAGTACAGTATTTGATTTTTAGCTCGCTGTAATCATTCGGGGTTTGTGCTTGTTAAAGCAACATCCAGCCTGCCTTATAACCTTCCGCCAGCCGCACAACACCCACGCGACGATCACATCCGCGTATTTACCACAGCTATAAGGTCAACTGAGACGGTAGCTTCGTTCCTCTCAGCGAAAAACGAAGCTACTGTCTCAGTTGGCATTGTGCCTAATAGTCCAGTCAGCGTGAACCCATTGATTGTGTCGTCAAAAACCGGAATGATTCTTGTATTTTAAAATTACAATTTATAATTTTCTAGACTAGTGTCTTGTAATTTTGGTTCGGCGATCTATTGGAATAATTAATTTTAATTTTTACTGCATTAGCCTTCTAGATTTTTGATCTCATAGTAATTACTAGCAAACGATTAAGATTAATACTGCGCATCATAAATGTTCGCGACGAACGTAAATAAAGTTAGTACAAGCAGTAGTTTCTGCTTTTTAGCTTGCTAAAACCAGTCCGGGTTTGTGCTTATTAAATTACCCCCAGCAAGGCGTCTTTGCTATCCTCCACAGAGTATTCTCTATTAACGAGCCCAAATAAGAGTGATACTAAAGAGCTCTGTGGAGGACAGAAGCTGCTAATTTCAAGCAAGCAACTGCCATCAGTATAGGCATAGGTATGGGTGCCTAACATTCAGTGGAATGAATTCCCAAACATTTTTCTGCTATTCCGGTATTTTCTGCTTTTTAGCTTGTTAAATTACTACCGGCATGGCGTCTTTGCTCTCATCCACAGAGTATTCTGTTAACGAGTCAAAATAAGGGTGATACTAGAGAGCTCTGCGGGTGAGAGCAAATGCCGATTTCAAGTGAGAAACTGCCATTGATAGGCTTACATCTGGGTGCCTAACATTCAGTAGAATGGAGCTCCAAACAAGCCGTTATAGTTTCTGTTTTTTAGCTTGCTGAAACCATTCCGGGTTTGTGCTTGTTAAATTACTCCCAACAAGTTGCCTTTGCTCTCACGCAATATTCTGACGAGCCCAAACAAGGGCGAAACAGTTTGTCTAGACACATTCGTTGGTAAGAGCAGCTACTGATTTCAAGTGATGGTCAACTCCCATTAATAGGCCTAAATATGGGTGCCTAACATTCAGTGTAGAATGGAGACCCAAACAAGCAGTAATTTCTGGCTTACTGAAACCATTCGGGGTTTCTGCTTCAATTGCTGTAAATGCCATATTTTAAGTATTTTCGCCAAAATTTACTCTTAACTTCGGGATCTTGGATGAAAACTAGTACACAAGACTGCGGTGGACAATATGGCCGCCGAAAACGCCACTTACGCGATGGGTTTGTTCATTGCCGCTTTCTGTCAACCGAGGGCGACACCGACCGTACGCACGTATCGTTTTTTGATTTTTTTTTTTTTTGGCAAGCGCAGAGAATTAACTGTGGCTGAGTGATATCTTTAAAAACTATTTAAAAATATTTTTATATACTGTGCAGGGTGTTCGGAAATTGGTGTCAAATATTTTGAGGGGTCCGCTGTGTGATCAAAGATAAGAAGAAAAAGTCCTATAAACATGGGTCCGGAAATGCACCAGTCTTTAGTTACAGCCCCCCCCCCCCCCAGGTTTGGGGTAAACAGTTCTTAAATACCTCGTAATGATTCACCGTTTCCATTCCAAACTCAGGATATGTGCCATATCATACCTGGTATTTCAGTACTTCATAATACAGTATTGGGTCGCACAACTTATCAGAGGGAGAGGTAATTTTCTTATGGGGGGGGGGGGGAAT